>JASPKP010003717.1:0-5000 GCA_030674155.1 Stramonita haemastoma
TACAACAATACATTTGAAAATAAATGAACAGATTTTTTTTCTTTTTTGCTCCTTGGGTAGAACTTTGACATTCACCAATGGTGAGATTCATGTATAGGCAACCTTTTTCTTCAACAGGTTTAGGTAAAAGCATTTTGACCAGCTATGATGTCTAAACAGACTCCTGTGTGCATGCTCTTTTTCTTTGTCATCCATTCCTACTGACACACAACGACTCAAAAGTCCAAAAGGCAAAGCACTTTTTTATATTATTGTGAGCTAGATAATCTGTATGTTTACATGCATGGGACCTTGGTTTATAGTCTTATTGGAAAGACTTTTACTTTGACAAAAGACTGACAAAAAATGAATTTGAATTTAAAAATCCAAATTGGAAAAACTGTATTGTTTCTATGGTTATGATAGCTTTGTGACCATAATTATAATGTCAACAATTTTCACGCAGCTGTTTTCATGATTTGTTCAGTTAAATCCATTTTTCTGTTTCTTTTCTCATTAATCATTTTCTTAAACATTTTTCAAATTTCTGCTCTGTAGGATGTGGAATTTGGGCACAAATTTGATAATAAGGGTTAAAATTAGTTAGGTAAAAGCTAAAGGTGTCCCATAACCTATGTGGTCATAGGGAAATGAGGTATCAGAGACTTCAGCTTCTCTAGGGGCCAGCATAATGAGAGCGGGGCCCATTTCCTCTCTCTTACTGCTTTACCTTCCCTGACCCTAAAGAAGGCAGGTACCCATTTACAGCTGGGTGAACTGGGGAATGTACTGAAGCCAAGGTGCACAAACGGTCAACCATCCACTTGGTAACCATGCTCCATGCTGCTTAACCTTGGCTGGGGGAAAGTAAATGCTCTAACCACTGAGCTATCGGGTCTGGTGGATCGATTGCTATGGTCAAATAATAAATACGCATTTTTTTGCTCATGTAACAAACAACAATAGGTTGCTGTCTGAGCCTTCAACCAGAACAAAGAGGATATGTAAGGAATCCAGTACAGGCCACACTGCCCTCAGGTGAGTGACATAACCAATGGTCTGTGCATGTGAGATGTGAGCTGAATCATCACTGATTATCCTCATGATTGGTATTGATTGTGTGCTGGCCTAGCAAGGCAACCTGTGAGGATAATAGGCTTCTTTCCTCTGTACTTTGTGTTGACCGATCCTGTTTGGCAGTATTGGCAGTATTGAAGTGTGTGAGTGTGTGTACGTGTGTGTGTCTCTGTGTGTGTGTGTGTGTGTGTGTGTGTGTGTGTGTGTGCATGTGTTGTGTGTGTGTGCATGTGTGTGTGCTTGTGTGTGTGTGTGTGTGTGAGAGAGAGAGAGAGGTGGGAGAGAGACAGAGATAGACAGACATACAGACAGACAGACAGACACAGAGACAGAGACAGACACACAGATACAGACACAAACACACAAAGACACACACAAATACTGAATAAAACATGTCTCATCCAGAATTCTAGAGTTGTTGACAAGCTGTGCAGGAGAGATTGGGAGAGTGAGAAAAAGAAAAAAAATGGGTGAGATTCAAATAATGTAAAATTCAGGAGACTCTACACTGAGTCAGCTTTGTTGGAAACTGGGTCAACGTTAGTGGGAAAATGCGGAATGCAGATTCAGCAAACAGCTTGTGTAGTAGGCTTTTCCCCTGTTTTCTTCCCAATGGGCAGACACATGGGTATTTGTGTAACTAATACTTTCAATACTTTCAGAGAGAGGAATGGAGGGAACTGGTTGGTTGTCAAGTCTTCCGAGGTGCCCCCTCTGTGGTCAGACTACGGGACAGACAGACAGACAGACAGATAGAATAGATAGATAGATAGATAGATAGAATACTTTCAACACATTTCTAATTAGACAATAATGAACAATCACACCAAGAGTTCATTATTATGTTTTATGGATTATATAATTATATAGTATTGTATGTTTAATATATACATACACATATATTTATATTTGTATATAAATATATACATAAACATATATATATATATACATATATATATATATATATATATAATATATATATATATATATATATATTCCCATTCCTTGGTTAGAGCTCCAAGGTCACCAGTTGTGATATATTGCGTATGCCACCGTTTCACCCCACCCTTAAGGTACCCGCATTCCTACTTCGGGGATATGGCTTACATAAACTTCACAACAGTCATAAGCTCTCTATAGTTCCCGTGTGCATGTGTCTTGCTAGCTGCTTAATATATTTCTTTATATATATTATGATAAGAAGCGAGCAATAATGATGAACCCCTTTTAGTGGGAAAGCCTACATGGGGCCACAAGCCAGAGGAGCTCTGCACTGTTTGATGGGTCACTCTGGTGGTGTTCAATGGTGTCTGTTCTGAGATAGCATACACAGGACACCACCAACCAAGCCCCCTACTGACGACAGTAACAGCTTAGTCATGGAGCCAGACTTAGTGAGACGCCTTCCCCCCAGCCTATCTCCTACCCCCCCCCCCCCCCCCTGATGGTGACCACCACAACGCTCACCAGTGACCTCCTGTGGACTTCCAACCCAGAACGCTTTGTCACTAACTCACCACAGGCACTGAATGGTATGGGGAACTGAGATCGAGATCACCATGAGACTCAGAGCAGCTACAGCAACCAAATAATCTGAGACACTTGCATTTTACTGCATGGTGATCAATGGTGATGAGGATGGAAGTCCACCTGCTTTGAGTGACAGGGTTGTGCTCTATGCTTCTTATCACGATGAATCGCGGCGTCAACCGGGCCCTAGAGATACAGACACCTGCAGGCTGGTCAGGTAATTTGAGCAACATTTTCAAACTGGCATCCCCATAGTAGATGAAGTTCTGCTGTGTGGTCCAATTCTTCTCCAAAAAGCCCAAAGCAAACACACTCTGGTCAACAATCAGCCATAGACCGAATAACATTAAAAATTTAATGAACTCTGACTCTTATGAATTGGGAACCCGAAACCCTCCAGCCAGTAACACTAAGGCATTATAAACACTGCACCATAGCTGCTGATAAATATACACTGTGCCACGAAAAGTACAAGAGAACAAGGTTTGATATATAGAACACTATCAGTCCTAGAGGAAACAGGATAGAGAACATTTTGAAACAAACAGCAGAAAGGATTAGATATAAAAAGGTAAAAAGGTAAAGGTTAAAGGTGTCCCATAACTTATGTGGTCGTAGGGGAGCAAGGCATCAGAGACCTCAGCTTCTCTAGGGGCCAGCATGTTCAGGGCGGCCCATCTCCTCTCTCTCGCTGCTTTACCTTCCCTGACCCTAAAGAGGGCAGGTACCCATTGACAGCTGGGGGAACTGCACTGGAGCCACAGCGCCCAAACGGTCACCTATCCTACTGGTAACCACGGTCGACACTGCTTAAAACCCTAACTTGGGGAAATCGAGTGCTCTGACCACTGAGCTATCCTGTCCACAAGGACCAGATATACGGAACACTATTTTCGTTTTTATTTATTTATTTTTTTTTTATATTCTTTTCTTTCGCGTGTACTGGGAGAAGTAGTCATGTGCTTTATTTACTTCGTGTGCATCCGGTTTTGTAAATTTTTTCAGCCGTTGCCCACCGGTACATGATGGCCTGCTCTTCTGATAAGTGGAACAGGTCTTAATGCGTGCGCAAGATGTTCTTAGCGTGTTTGTACACGGGACATAGGTTTGTAGTCTCACCCGAAAGTACGCAGAAAATACGATTAAATTAATCGATTATTTAGGGTTTTATTTAGGTACAACAAGACTACGATCAAATATCTAGGCCTCAGTGATAGAAGGGTTTAGAATTCATAATTATGTAAAAGCATGTCTGTCATTTACTGTTCAAAATAAAACGCCCTTACGCTCTGTGAAAAAAAACATGTCTCTGATCCTCTTTTCTTAGGGGGGTAGTGGACCCCTTAATCTCACCTCCACACCATCACCATTAACGTGGGTGTTCTCTGGATGGGGAACAGACATGGGGCAGGGCGGGCACAGCCTCCAGCTAGGCCTATGGCCAACACGGCACGAGCACACTAGACCACCATGATAACTAAACTAATTCGCGGCATCCTCCACCAACCCGGGGTCGCAGGCTGGACTGTAGTGGACTGGTCATGAGCTGCTCTGAGGTCGGAATGTGTCGTCAGTAGAGGCCAGCGGGCAGACCTCCTGCAGAGTGACAATCACAGGAGCACCGGGCACTACGCATCTCACCCAATTAGCAAACCCAGGAGAAATGCAGCCCTATCCTAACTCCTGTATGGAAGGGTTCAACACTGACACACACGCACTCGTGCGCGTGCGCGAGCAAGCGCATGCGCGCACACACACACACATTCATACACAAGCACGCACACACGCACACACATGCATGCACATGCACACGCACATGCATGCACACGCACACGCACATGCACACGCACACGCACACGCACACGCATGCACACACGCACACACAACACAACACAGCACAACACAACACAACACACGCACACACACACACACACACACACACACACACACACGTGCACGCACGCACGCGCGCGCGCACACACACACACACAGAGTATGAATATCTCTTATGAAAAAACACAGTCTGTTTATCTCTTATGACAACAAACACATTTTGTATATCTTTTATGAAAACACACACTTTGCATATATTTTATAAAAACACACACAGTTTGTATATCTTTTATGAAAACACACACACACACACACTGTAATATCTTATGAAAACACACACACACACACACACACACACACACACACACACACACACACACACACACACACACACACACACACACACACACACACACACACGGTCTCTATATCTGTTATGAAAACGCACACAGTTTGTACATCTCTTATGAAAGCACAAACATTTCGTATATCTGTCACAAAACCACGCTCAAGCTTCATATTTTGTATGAAGATACACATAGACTTCATAAACTATTTTGCATGATACCACACACAGACTT
>JASPKP010003717.1:10000-17500 GCA_030674155.1 Stramonita haemastoma
AGACACACAAACAGACACACAGTCAAAAACACAGACAAAAACACAGACAGATTGAGACAGACAGAAAAAGAATCTGAGCTTCATTTTTTAAATGAAAGATATGTATGGTGCATCCACTGAAAAGAAAAAAAAAGAAACTGTATGATTTCATGCACCGCACCCGTACTCTCCGATCCTGCTTGTAAAAATACAAAAGAATATCAAATCCTCATAACAAATATTCTTTCCATAATGTACCAACAATCTAGTAGGCTTTATTCCCTACCTCCTCGGCTAGAGCTCCGAGGTTCGCCAATCGTGGCATTTTTGTTATGCGACCGTTCCCAACCCCTCCCCCTCTCCCATTTAGGTAACCACATTCCAATGAAAGATTTCCAACGAAGATCTACTGAGGAAATGCAACCAAACTGACATGGGCACCATCATTAGCAAACGAAGATGGAGATGGATTGGGCATATACACCGGAGAGACACACAATCTATTGCAAGAACAGCACTGCACTGGACCCCAGACGGCAAGAGAAAGAGAGGAAGACCAAGAACAACATGGAGGAGGACAGTGGAATGTGAGATGGAAGCCATGCAACACTCTTGGGGTTCATTGACCAGGCTGGCCCAGGATAGACAGAGGTGGAAAGTCTTTGTTGCTGCCCTACACACCACTGGGTGTAAAGGATGATGATGATGATGATGATGATGATGATGATGATGATGATGATGATTCCAACTTCGGGGAACAGGAGTGCATCAACACTGACTTTGGCAGAAGAGCAGGAGCATGAAATAATTCTTGGATTAATGTGAGAGGAATTTTGCGGTGTCCTTAAGTGGTTTTTCTTGTCGCTAACTGGGTTAGAGATTTTTCTCCGAACGCTCAGACAGCACAGCACGTATTGTTGTCTGTCACATGAGCGAACACACAATGCGCTGCCGTTAAGCGCCTGACAAGTCAGGCCCTGCACATTCGACTTCGGCATGGATGAGAGATTCATTCAACTCCGAGGACCCAGTCAAAACGTAACCGGAAATTATTTTTAAACTGCTTATCATATCACATCGCTTTATATTCACCCAGATGAAAACACAACCCCAAAAATAATGGCAAAAAGAAGATATGAAATAAATGAATAAACTCTGTCGAGACTGCCAAAGCAAGTACTCCCTGACATTAAAAAACATACTGTACCACATTGTTTTAATTGTCCAAACAGCAGATTATTAATTTGAGAAACTATTCATCATTTCTTGTCCAAATGACAGATCCTTCATTTTCAAACCACAGTACCACAAAACATCTTGCGCACACGTTAAAACCCGTTTCACCATTCGGAAGAATAGGCCATTGTGTGACAGTGGGAACGGATGACAAAATTGGCAAAACTTCATACACACGGCGATTGGCTGTCAAAAAAGAACATGAGTGCTTATTCCATTATCGCCGATATAAAATAAAAAAACAAATAAATAAATAGTAAATCCTGAAAATAAAAGAATAGATAAAATTAAAATAATAATGTACTTCCTAACTGTCTCGAGGGGGGTGGGATCTGTTAATCAACTGATTTTCACCCTTACCGAATCACTAGGAACTGTCAGGTCTGGAATCGTTTGTCTTGCGATTTGCAGTCTGTGCATTTGGAAAAGATTTACCCACTTAGTGAAAGGAACAGAAAAGGGAACATGTCCACAGGAAGTTTCCAGACGAGGGGAAAAGTTTTTATCTCTGTCGAACCTGTCCACTTGACGACAATTGCCACTATACGACACAAAGGATGTGGGGAAAATCTGTCACGGGGTAGAGCGCATCCACTTAAAGAAAAAGAAAGTGTTCAAGTAGTGACTGTGACTGTGCATTGCGCACAGAAGAAAGGAATAATACTGATTCGTTTCATCACAATGGCTGTGTTTGGTTTTTTTTATCTTGACCCACAAAGTATCGAAGTCTGAATTATAAAAGCAGCAGGTCCTCAGTTTGAATCCTAAATCCCCCTCCCCGTGGGGATTCCGGAGATCCGTCAGTATAAAGAGCATCCCCACCTTCTGGAAATTTTTTTTGCAAATTTTTTTTCCCCTGTCACTCTCTTTGTTTCTGCCATGTTCCTTTCCTTCCTATCACCTCCTTTTTTTCTGCTTTCTTGGTCCATTCTCCAGCCTTGTTTCCCTCAAAAAGACATACAAACATAACAGTTCTTTCCCACGCCGAAGCTGGATGTGCTGGGTCTGATTTGTCAGTCGCTTAACGGCAGCGCAACGCATTTCTGCTCATATTATGACAGAAAACAGTAGTTGCTGTCTGAGATTCCGAAGAAAAAGAAGAGGAAAAGTATGATAAATAGAAGTCACAAATATCAGAGGGAAATAGGTATGTACAAGTGACAAAAAGAAACGCACACCAGATTCTAGGCCTGGGTACAGATGGAAATTCCGCGAGTTTCACTACACTAAAAAAGTGAGTTTTGCTGGTCCTTTGTTTCTTGGATATTTACGTTTTGACTTTTCTCTGTGTTTGTTTTGTTTGTTTTCGTCGTTTATGTTTATAGTACGTTTGTCTTTTTGTGTACCTCACGGTGTGCGAGTGTGACTGTGCGTCTGGGTTATTACAGTATTGATCCAGTTTACCTGTGTCTACAGATACAGATCATATCCGATTTTTTTTTTACAATACCAGTCTTGGTACTTTGTAGATCGTAGTTACCAGCGGGAATGAGGCTGGGAAGTATTGCTGAAAAAAGAGAGAAATAAAGCAAGAGTGAAAGAAAGGAAGGATAAAGAATGAGAAGGGAAAAAAAGAGAGATATATAGAAGAGAAAGAAATAAGAAAAGCAAAAAAAAAGAAAGCATTTTATGAACAAGTGTTGATGGAACAAATAAAGCCAGTCAGTACTTTGCTGAACAATTTGTATCCTGTTGTATTGTATCGTATCGTATCCTGTTGTATTGTATAGTGTTGCATTATATCGTATTGCATTGTGTTGCATTGTGTTGCAGTGTATTGTATCGCATTTGTATAGTGTTGTATTGCATTATATCGTATTGTATTACATTGTATTGCATCGTAACGTATCATGTTGTATTATGTTGTATTGCATTATATCGCATTTTATTGTATTGTACTGCATTGTATTGTATCGTATCGTGTTGTATTATATTACATTAAATCGTATCGTATTGTACTGCATTGTATTGAATCGTATTGTGTTGTGTTGCATTGTATTGATTTGTATAGGATTGTATGACATTGTACTGTATCGTCTTGTGTTGCATTGCACTGTTACGTATTGTCTTGTATTGTATTGAATTGCTTGCATTGTAATGTATTGCATTGTATGATATTGCATTGTGTTGTATTGTATTACATTCTTTTATATATTGTATTGCATGCAATTGTATTGCATTGTATCGTATTGCATTCCATTGCATTGCATTGCAACCTATCACATCGTATTGTACCACATCCTGTGTTATGTTGTATTGTTTTGCATTGCATTGTATTGTATTGAACTGCATTGTATTGTATCGTGTTGTATTGTAATGTATTGCATTGCAGTGTATTGCACTATATCGCATTTTATTGTAACGCATCTTATTGTATTGCACTGCATTGCATTGTATTGTACATCATTCTAAGTCACAGCAGATTTCTCTGCGTGTAATTCGTGTTGTTCTTTTGGTGGAAAGCGGGTCGTCACAAGAACAACGCCACACATTAACAAACAATGACCCTATCTGTAAGCGTATGTGTTTCTCTACTATGGCAACTTTTCCCTTTTCTTCCTGTCACCTCCTTCTTGGTGTTACCTGCCTTCTTGATCCATTTCTCTGCCTTTTATTACCCAGACAGATTTAACATATCACAATTCTCTCCTACACCGAAGTCGGATGCTCTGCACCTGACTTGTCAGGCGCTTAACGACAGCGCAATACACTTTCGCTCATATGACAGACAGCAGTAGTTGCTGTCTCTGCTTTGGGCCGAGAAGAAGAATTTGCACGGGAGGAAGACAAAGAATTGCTAAGAAAAAGAAAAATTGCGAAGAAGAATTGCCAAGAAAAAGAATTGCAAAGAAGAAGAATTGCAAAGAGGAGGAAAATTGCGAAGAAGAAAAAGAATTGCGAGGAAAAATTCTGAAGAAGAAAAATTGAGAAGAGAAGAATTGCAAAGAAGAATTGCGGAGAAACAGACTTGCAAAGAAGAGGAAAAATTGCAAAGCAGAAGAATTGCGAGAAAGAAGAAAAAGAATTGCGAAGAATGCGAAGAAGAATTGCGTCGAAGAAGACTTGCGAAGAAGAAGAAGAAGAAGAAGAAGAAGAAGAAGAAGAAGAAGAAGAAGAAGAAGAAGAAGAAGAAGAAGAAGAAGAAGAAGAACAAGAAGAAGAACAAGAAGAAGAACAAGAACAAGAACAAGAAGAAGAACAAGAAGAACAAGAACAAGAACAAGAACAAGAAGAAGAACAAGAACAAGAACAAGAACAAGAACAAGAAGGATTGCAAGGATGAATTGCCCCCAAAAAGAAGAAAAATTGAAAGGAGGAAGAAGAAGAATTGTGAAGAAAAAGAAGAATTGCAAAGAACTGCAAAGATTTGCAAAGAAGAATTACGAAAAATTGCAAAAAAGAAAAAGCAGAGAAGAGGAAGAATTGTGAAAAGAATCGAAGAAGAGTTGTGAAGAAGAATTGCGAAGAATTGCGAAGAAGAATGAAGAAGAATTGCGAAGAAGAAGAAGAAGAAGATGAGAAGAAGAAGAAGAAGAAAGAAGAAGAAAGAAGAAGAAGAAGAAGAAGAAGAAGAAGAAGAAGAAGAAGAAGAAAAAGAAGAAGTAGATCAAGAAGATCAGAAGATCAAGAAGAAGAAGAATTGCGAGGAAGAATTGCGAACAAAAAGAAGAGGAATTGCGAAGAAGGAGAAGAAGGAGAAGAGGAAGAAGAATTGCGAAGAAGAATCGCAAAGAGGATCTTCGAAGAAGAATTGAGAAGAAGAAGACAAATTGCGAAGAAGAAGACGAATTGTGAAGAAGAAGACGAATTGCGAAGACGAATTGCGAAGAAGAAGAAGAAGAAGAAGAAGAAGAAGAAGAAGAAGAAGAAGAAGAAGAAGAAGAAGAAGAAGAAGAAGAAGAACAAGAAGAAGGAAGGAAGGAAGGAAGGAAGGAAGGAAGGAAGGAAGGAAGGAAGGAAGGAAGGAAGGAAGGAAGGAAGGAAAGAAAGAAAGAAAGATAGACAGACAGACAGACAGACAGACAGACAGACAGATAGATAGATAGATAGATAAATATATAGATAGATAAATAGATAGATAGATAGATAGATAGATAGATAGATAGATAGATAGATAGATAGACATGTAGACAGATAGATAGATAGATAGATAGATAGATAGATAGATAGATAGATAGATAGATAGATAGATAGATAGATAGATAGATAAATAGGTAGATGGATAGATGGATAGATGGATAGATAGATAGATAGATAGATAGATAGATAGATAGATAGATAGATAGATAGATAGATAGATAGATAGATAGATAGATAGATAGATAGATAGATAGATGTGGAAGTACCCCATGCTGCTCAGCCGCTTTCGTTCTTTTTTTTGTTCGTTGTTTTCGAGAGGTTTTCTTCAGACTTTTTTCTACTACAATGGTTCGAGAGAGGGTAGATAGTCACTTGTCTAGTTAAGTAGAAGTTTCAAGGAGAATGGAAAGGTTTATATTGGTAAAAAAAAAGAGAGAGAGAGAGAGAGAGAGAGAGAGAGAGAGAGAGAGAGAGAGAGAGAGAGAGAGAGAGAGAGAGAGAGAGAGAGAGAGAGAGAGAGAGAGAGAGAGAAGAGAGACTCTGTGTGTGTATGTGTGTGTATGTGTGTGTGTGTGTGTGTGTGTGTGTGTGTGTGTGTGTGTGTGTGTGTGTGTGTGTGTGTGTGTGTGAAAATTATTGTATATTCTGATATACCAAATGTAGTTATTGATTTATCTGATTTACTAGAAAAAATATGGTTTTGCCTATGGTAGTATATAATAACGTTTATCTAAAATAAAAGTTGGGAGACATTTTAATGGAACAATTTATTATTGGAATTGTTTTAGTTGGTATTGTCATAAGCCTGTATAGGGAGTGCGTTATATATTTGCTTTATCATTGTTATTAATATATGTTGTTTGTTTGTTGTTGTTGTTTTTTTTTGGGGGGCGGGAGAATGTTTGCCTTAAACATTGTTTATTCAATACATACACCTTATAAGCAGACAACAATGCAGCAATGTTTGCTGTGATTTTTTTGTTCAGTTGCAGCCAATTTTTGTACATATATTTTCGAAAGTGTTTTTTTCATAATCGGTTTGGAGTACACACAACTTCTGTATTGTTGTCATGTGTCCTTGATCGATTAAAGTCTTGTTTAAACAAAGAAGTGACAAGAAAACAAGAATGGTGATGGATTTCTCTTCTATAGTGGGTAATCTGTTTTGAAGTAAAATGTCTGTCTCGCTCAGATTTGAAATAATTTATTGTGTAGTAGAGGACGGGGTAGCTCAGTGGTCAGAGCACTCACTTTTCACCAGCCAAAGTGAGCAGTATTGGGCTTGATTACCAACTGGATGGGTGACCGTTTTCGTGCCTTGGCGTCAGTAGGCCTACAGACCTCCAGTACACCCAGCTGTAAATGGGTACCTGCCTTCTTTGGGGTCAGGGAAGGAAACGCAGCGAGGGAGAGGAGATGGGCGCCGCCCTCAATGTGTTGGCACTGAGAGAAGCTGAGGTCTCATATGCCTTGCTCCCCTACGATCACACAGGTTATGGGACACCTTTACCTGTACATGATGTTGTTGCACGTTCCCCAGCTTAACACCTTGGAGGTCACCCAGAAAATGTACGCTACTCTGAAACGTTCATCCCACCGTGAGATTGAAAGTACACACTGGATGAGAAATTTACCAGCACGACACTCTTAAAATTCCTCGCTACATGGACAGCCATACTCCGACTTCAAAGGTTTTTCTTTCTTTTAAATATGAATACGGGTAGCATGGAATTATAGCATCTGAACTTGGTCAATCCTGACTTTTTTCTTCGGAGTTTCGTTCCTTGGGTAGTGGTGCGAGGTTCTCTGATGATGCGATTTTGTCAATGTGTCTTCTCAACAAGTGGTAGCACAAAGCTGTGCAGTCAGATCGCGAGATCAACGCTCTAGCCACTAGGCTACCTTGAATCCTCCCATGAAACCTGAATACACCAATCTGGAACAGATCACGCAGGTAGATGCAATAGCAGCTGCTCAGAGTGTTTCTTTTCCAATGCTCTCTGCTGTTAGACAGATGTGAAAGGATTGTATCATGAACGATGAAGTCGATGACATTCTACTGTTTTAATCAAAAGACATAAAGAGAACGCAAAGAGAAGAAATGGGGTGTACAAAGGTCTTGTCTTCAAAGGAAAAAATGTGGATTTGTGATGAGGAGATGTGTATGTGTGTGTTTATGGTGGAGAAAGGGATGTATAGGCAGAG
>JASPKP010003718.1:0-10000 GCA_030674155.1 Stramonita haemastoma
GTAGAGTACAACCCTGTCAAGTAGTCTCAAAGCAGATGCACTTCCACAGCAGCATCATTACATCATTCTCATTACCATTGATCATCATGCAATAATAAAAATTGCCTCTGATTTGATGGCCCCAGTTGCTCTGGTCTCACAGTGACGTCAGATTTGGGTTCCTCATGAATACACTTTTGTGCCTCAGGTGAGATTGTGTCAAAGCCTTTGGGGTTGGAGGTTCGTGGGGAGAGGTAATTGGACCGACGTTGTGGTGGTCGCCTTGTCAGGTGGGTGATTCACGCAGTCTGGCTCTGCGACTGAGCTTAATATTGTCGTTAGTAGGGGGCTTAGTAGGTGGTGTCCTGTGTATGTTAGCTCAGAACAGGCACCACTGAACACCACCAAAGTCACCCAGCAGCATTGCAGGGCCCATCTGGCTGGTGGCCCCACCGCAGCCTAATACTGATGAGTTCCCTGTGGACTCCGGAAAGGGGGGGGGGGAGGAATGAGACCTAATGATTCTGGGTATGGCTGTGGTGGGGAGATTTAAAACAAGCAGTGTGGGAACAGCAAGACAAGGACATCACAGAAGATGAGGCAGCAAAAAACCCAAACAAATAACCCCTAACCAAACAACCCCCCAGTAGGAAAAGTACAAAGATTCCCTATTCTGTATTCCTGAGACTACGCATGTTATACTCTATCACATCGCAGTTGATGACAGGAAAAAAATCTGAAAATCTGATCTCATAAAAATATTTTTAAAAAACCTCCAAAATTCCCCCCCCCCCCCCCCCCTCGAAAAGAAAAAATTAGCACAGCTCAATTCAGTCGGATCAGGATATATTTTTCCAAACTTAAAAAAAAATATTCCACAACCCTTACCTCACCGTCTCTGTCATTGTTTAATTCAACCAAATTCAGCCTCTAAAACTCCTCCTAGCTGTCATGATCATAAAAAAAACTTGCAATAATCTTTGTTTTTCAAATGATTTAACATCTTTTCACTTTTGTGTGTGTTTTGTTATGATGATGTGATGATGATGATGATGATGATGATTCTTTTATATCAAGGACAATGGGATAAGCACTCCTGTGCTTTTTTACATCCATCCCCCCTGTTGTATGCAGTTTTATAAATATCATCTATTCTCATCGGCACACAATAGCCTACTCTTATGAAAAGCGGAACAGGATTTAACGTGTGCGAAAGATATTCTGCGTGTGCTCACACATGGGGCCTCGGTTTATAGTCTCATTCGAAGGACTTTTGGGGAGAGTGGAGTCGGCACTGATGTTAACTCCAGGAGAAAAATCTTTTTGTGTGTGTGTGTGTGTGTGTGTGTGTGTGTGTGTGTGTGTGTGTGTGTGTGTGTGTGTGGTTAGTGAGAGATATGTTACTCTCCTCTCCCTTAGAAAAATATTAGCTTGACATGTTTGCCTCTTTGGATTGTTTCTGGTCGGCTAGCAGACTGTGACATGGAAAAGGATTAACTGTGCTGAAATAACTTGAGTGCAGTGCTTCAACAACGCTTAAGGAGGTTAATGGAAAAGTCAATCAGCCAGTAGACTAATGTGTCAGAATAATGATTTTTGTTGTTGTCTGTTTTATAGGATCAGCACAGAGACACTGGAAGAAAGAGCCCTTGACTGGGTGAGCAACAGAGAGCATGGAGGAATGGTGCATCAGAGGAGAACAGAAACAGAAAGGCAGGGAGAATGACAAGTAAGTTGGTACGAAAGATGTCAGAGTGTCTGGTAGCGCTGAATTAACGGCAGCGGTTCTCTGTGCTGCTGGCGGAATTAACATCTACCAGTGTTGTTTTGAAGCAGGCTGGGGTTAAAAAACCCTTGATATTGATATGTAAAACTGAACTAAGTGTGTAAAGCTGTAAATCTCTGGAAAGCTTAGACTACAGGCTTTTAAATGAGTGTAATTTTATAGTAGCATGTAGTGTTTATGATGCTGTAAAAAATAAATAAATTTAAAAAATTGGGTGTGCACTACCAATCACTGTTGTGACATTGGAGCCCCAGATTGATTTTTACATGATTTGCAGTGTTGTTTCAGTTTAAAAATGTCATGATTAGGTAAATACTATCTCTTGAGACTAGTTTTGAAAAAATACAGAGCTTGTGTTGCTTTATCAGTCGTCAAATACTCGGAAAAGTCCAGTGAAATGATCAACACCATCGTGATCTTCATGGTTAGGTAAATACTATCTCTTGACATTAGTTTTGAAAAAGTAAGGAGCTTGTATTGCTTTATCGGTCGTCAAATACTTGTAAAAGTCCAGTGAAATGATCAATACCATCGCGATTGTCATGGCGGTGAACACTCACTTCGTGCGAAGTGGTGGCTTTCTATGACGGAACTACGATGATTGCTTGATTTTGTGTGATGCAAAGTACATGGCAGCATATCAGTTTGACTTAACAACAGTTATTTCAAAGCCTTGTTGTGTCAAAATAAAGTAAAACAATGTATGATGTCGAAATTGCCAAGCAGTGAAGAAGTGCATCCTGGCAAAACTAGCACCACTCGATTTGGTTGGATCGCGATCAATTTTTTCGAAGTTTTTCAAAAATATTCCACAACCCTTACCTCATCGTCTCTGTCATTGTTTAATTCAACCAAATCCAGCCCCTAAAACTCCTTTTCATGTTCAATATTGTTAAAAAAATTTTTTTTAAAAAAGGCGAAACATTTCAAGAAATTCTGGCGCAAAACGCTTGGCCGCCATTTTTGTTCAAGACGACTGTGACTGGTCTGGAAAAAAAAATTAACCCTCTAAACCAATGAAAATCTTTGATGCTTGTGTGTTGAACGACCTTTAACCCTTTTTGTGTCCCTACACTAGTCTTATCATTGATTGGGTGACCTTTTAAAGCAAAAGTGAGCCTTCATTTATGACCACCTACATCATCCTGGAATATTCCGGGATCCGCTGTGTGGCTTTGAAAGGTCATCCTGGAATGTTCCAGGAACTGGGCTACTAGGGTTAAAGGGTGTCTTTTTATTATTTAGATTTTTTGTTTTTGTTTTACTGAACAGATGGTTCCTTATGGGGGTGCCTGATACCTGTCAATATAAATAGCATCTCCACTGTTCGAAAATTTTGTGTAGGAATTCTCACTTTCCTATCCTTCTCAGTTTCAGCTTTCTGCCTTTTCTTCCTGCCACTTCCTCATGTCTATTTTCTGCCTTCTTGGTTTGTTCTCCAGCCTTTTTTCCAGAAAGACTTAAAGATAACCATTCTCTTGCATGCCAAAGTTGGATGTGCAAGGCCTGACTTGTCAGGCACGTAATGGCAGTGTAATACATTTTCACTCATGAATATTTATGACAGACAGGAGTGGCTGCTGTCTGAGCAGTTGACAATGAAGAAGAAGACTGAAAAGGGTTTTTCTTTGCTTAGCACAAATTCAAATTCAAATACTTTATTATCTCAAAAGACCAAGAAATTCAGGCGGGTTACAAGACATACAGGAAAACAGTAAACATATAAAAATATCACAGATATATTGCACAACATGGGTTCTGAACATCAGCACGCACCCATCATAATATAAAGAGCACACACACAAAACAGCAATACCGCAGCCTGTCATAAAGTCATGTGCGCACCAGGATGCCCACTCATTAACACTCTCTGCACATGGCTTGCACCCATCAACCCACCCACCCACCCATCCACACCTACACACTCGCCGCCCCCCCCCCCCCCCCCCCACACACACACACACATTGGAAACATTCCACATACACGTGCACGCATTTTTATGACATAAACAAAATTGTTATAACATATTGTATGATAAGACAAATATCAATTAAATTGGTACTTTATTCAATTGAGATATTGAACACAGTCTTTTTAAATAGAATTTTTAAAAAACCAAACCAAACCACCAGCTCACACATGCATGCACACACACACACACACATGCATGGACGCACACCACTCGCATGTGCGCTTAAATCAAACTGTTATAAGATATTATATGATTAAACAAATATCAATGAAATTAGTTTGTCCATTAAAATAATGGACACGGTTTAAAATGATAAAAGGTAGCCTTTTCTATGCTTCAAAATTTTCCATCCCTTTTCTGCCTGAGCTCTGAATCTCCCTTGCCTCCCCCCCCCCCTCCCCCGTCCCTTCCTCCACCACTTTCTCTCTCTCTCTCTCTCTCTCTCTCTCTCTCTCCCTCTCCTCCCCTCCTCCCTCCTCTCTCCCTCCTCTTCTCTCTCCTCTCCTCCCTCCTTTTTCTCTCTCTCGCTCACTCACTCGCTTGCATTGGGTCAGTTCAGATTTATTGTCATGCACATATTAAGCAGCAGAATTTAGGTGGGAAAAAAATCAGAAATCGCCACTGGGACATTAATCTAATCACAACAACAAATGTGGGAATTAAACTATTTTTATATTGCAGAAGTTTAAACTTGGGTCCTCTGTAGCACTTTTGCGATGGGATGAGTTGGAAGTATTTTGCTAGCTCATGAGTACTGTCAGTTACAATCTGTCATGCTCCGTCTCAAAGGAATGCAACCCCCATATCTGTCCCATCCTTTACAAGCACTGTGTTTTTCTTCTGTTGCTTTTCTTCTGTTGCATCTCTGGCCCATCCATCCTTGTGACTTCCTCCATCCCTGCTGTCATGTACTACTGCCTCATGTCTCTCACATTCTTCTGGTCTGGGATCAGTGTTCTTTCTCTTCAGCATCAATGGAGAGGGGTGATGTGTTCCAGCTTCCAGTGTTGTCTAGTGGACAGTTTTAAGTGACAGTGAAAATTAGAAGCCAGGAGATTCAACTTTACTCTCTCTCTCTGTGACTGAACAGTTTTGAGTGCAGCAGGTCTTGCTGTAGGATATTCCACTATCAACACATTACCTTCACTGCTTTTACATGTTGTTGTCAGTCATGTTCTAATTTCTTGAAATATCCAAAGGCCCCAAAACTCCTGTATATCTGTATATCTGAGGGGCCTGCCTGGTTCTCAGAGGCTGCTGAGGTACAGGGCTCTCCTAGGCTGCTTTCCTGGCTGTGACTTCTTCAGCTTTAGTTGTTTTATATATACATGGGACTTAAGTTCCAAATGCATGAGTCAGTGTTTTTTTTTTATATATGATATATTTCCTTTTTTTAAAATCATTTTATTTTAAAGATAATGGTACAAGCACTCATGTTTGTTTTTTTTAACATCAAGTCCCTGTGTGTATGCAGTTTTGTAAATTTTGTTATCCATTCTTAGTAGCACACAATGGTCTACTCTTCCAAAAAGTGGAACAGGTTTTAACATGTGCGCAAGATGTTCTACATGTATTCACACACAGGATCTTGGTTTATAGTCTCATCTGAAGGAGTATTAGGAGAGAGTGGAGTTGGCCCTGATGTTAACTCCAGAAAGAAAATCCTTTTGAACAAGATTCAAAACCCGGTCAGCAATTAACAAACGCAATTGGCATCACTCTAACCACCAGGCTGTCCTGTCCCCCAGTACCCCCAGTGTTTCAGGACTGTAGTGTAATTAAATGCAGGAAGGTGGATGTTTTGTGATGTGATGCATGTACCTGTAGTGCTCATCATATATTTTGATTGATATTGTTTCATGTTTGTGATGTACACAGCTGTTCACTCTTTTATTATTTTTATTACCATGTGTTGGCTGTTTTTGTTTTATTCTATTGCTGCTGCTTAATCTTTTTTTTTTTTCATTCCTCTGCTAGAACTTGGTTTGTATATATATGTGTGACCTTTTTTCTACCCACCACTAATGTAGCCAGATTCTGATTTGGGGATGGTGTCTTAACATGACACCTGTTTGTTTATTTTATTTATATTTTTATTTTATTATTTATTCTTTTATACCTAGGATAATAGAATAAGCACTCATGCTTTTTTTACATCCAATCCTCATATGTATGCAGTTTTGTAAATCTGTTCCCACCGGCACACATTGGCCTACTCTTCCAAAAAGCGGAACAGGATTTAACATGTGTGCAAGATATTTTGCATACGTCCGCACATAGGGCCTCAGTTTATACTAGTCTCATCAGAAGGACTTTTTGGGAGAGTGGAGTCAGCACTGATGTTAACTCCAGGGGAAAAAAAACCCCTCCAACGGGAATCAAGCTCAGGTCCTCAGATTGCGAGTGCAATGTTCTGACCACTAGTCTCTCCTGTCCCCTGTATGTACAGGCATTTTATAAAAAAGAATTATTATCCATTCCTACTGGCATGAAATGGCCTACTCTTCTGAAAGACGGAACAGGTTTATAATGTGTGTGCACAATGCCCTCAGCGTTCAAAACATGGAGCCTTGGTTTAATTAAAATCTCATCTGAAGAACTTTTCGTTTTGAGTGTTGTTCAGTCTATCATGGCTGGATGAGCTGTAATCTCTCCTGTCTGTTATCTTCTTCAGTTGATACTTTCTCCATGTCTGCAATCTTCCTATGATGCAAGAGTCTTACACATTCTATGTTATAATCTTAATTAAAATCCTCTGGTTCAAGTACTTTCTCTCACACAGCATCCTCTCTGTGAAATGATCTTACATCTTCCCTGCCTCTTTCTGATTCAGTCTCAGGCTTCAAAAGAGCTCTGTAAACTTATAATCTCTTCCCTTCTTCGGAATAACTATACCATAGTCAGTAACAGGGATGTCTGCTTGTGTGTGTGTGTGTGTGTGTGTGTGTGTGTGTGTGTGTGTGTGTGTGTGTGTGTGTGTGTGTGTGTGTGATGAGCACTTGTTGACATGCACATGTGTACAATGATTGTTCTGACTTTTGGAATGAATAGTAAACAAAAGAAGAAGAAGAGCGGAGGTTCCTTGTAGAATTGTCGGCTGAAAGAAGTTGGTGCATATAGGCCGGGAAAAAGTCTTTAAAAAAGTTGAAAAGCAGTATAGCTATCTTCCATTTTATACATGCCTGGACAGGAAGCCAGTGAAGCATTTTTCAGGAGGAAAGGCTTAGCAAGGGTTGTTTTTTGTTCTAAGAACAGCTCTGGCAGCTACCTGTATTAAAAAATCACTTTTTGTCCTGTGTATATTTCATAGGATATACTCAGTATATACTGTGGACAGTTTTTAACAAGTGAATTGCAGTAGTCAAGTTTTGATAGAACAAAATTACTTCAGCAAGGGTTTTAGCTGCTTCTCTGGTAAAAGACTATAGATCTACAAATAAAACTAAACACAGATTTCTGTATAGGCAGAGTGGCAGATATTTGAAACATTATTGTTCAGAGATGAAGTCTGAAGACATGTTACTGGAAGTGATATATATAATCTGAATTTCTATTGAAGGTGTGAAAGGTAAAGATCTTTGAAATTTCAACGTGAGGGTATCTTCAAAATTTCAACCTGAATAAATACTATTTATGGTTCTTGGAAGTGCATCATGGTTTACACTAAGAAGGATTTCCAGTTTTATTATGCTTGAGTTTTAATTAATTAGAAGTCATCCAGGACTTGAGATTTTTGGTACAGGTCTCCATGTTTTCAACAGTATATATATCATTGGATTTGTCAAGGACGACTGAAGTCAAGAAGCTTTGTGTTATCAGCATGGGACTGAGTAGAAACAGGACAGTAATGAAATGATCAATAGTAATTTGTAATATTAAGCACTTAATAGTGCTTGGTCTTTTTCAGGCTTTAAGCTCTTCACAGTATTTAGAATAGAAATGATATACAACAATATATTCAGTGACAGCATGCACGCTCACATGTATGCATGCATGCATGCGTTTGTGCACATGCATGCGCATGCACGTACGCATGCATGTATGCATGCACACGCAAGCGCGTGCACACACACACACACTCACACTCTGTCTCTCTCTCACACACACACACACACACACATACACACACACACACACACACATACACACACACACACACACACACACACACACACACACACACACACACACACACACACACACACAAGTATTTAAACCTTTGACCTCTTTTGGGACATGGAGATATAAGTCTGGCTCAGGCCAAAAGCTGTCAGTTATTGATGTCAGCTATGTGCCAAGGCCTACTTTAAAATGTTGTTATGTTGTAAACTGTTGTGTTGAGATTGCTTTCAGCCATAACAAGCTCTTAACATAACAACTTGCAGTCTCCTTGAAAGGAGAAAAAATCCTCTGAAGTTGGTGTATGCTGCCTGTATGGCGAGGTATTTGAAAAGTCATACATGCAAACTTCTCATCTAGTGTACGTCCAATCTCACAGTGATTCCCAGGTGGGATGAGTGAGTCAAGAGTGCATATTCTGGGTGACCCCCAGGGTGTTAAGCTTGGAATCACAGCAACAACAACAACAATATATGAAGTAAAAATCTAAGTATCAACAAATCAAAATTCACCTTAATTAACCCCTACACTGCGCTGTTGACGAGTGCTGCTCGTCATAGAAACCGCCACCTGCAATGCTGTGTTGACGAGCGCCGCTCGTCATGAACCAACGCTCTCTCTGTTTCGCTCAGCACTGCTGAAAATCCTTCTTATTATGATTTGTTTAGCTCCCTTGATGTATCTTCAACCCATGAGTCCCATTTGTTCAAGTTACTTGCATATTTTATGACGTTCAATCGGCAAGGTAAACAAGGTACTGCGAAGTTCAATTTTTGGGTTTTCGAAGCAATGGCTGTCCCTCAACTGACCTACACAGTTGCCGAAGTTATTGATGAAATTTATAGAGATCAAGATAGTGGAGATTAGGGTTTTTTTTTTTATTCAGTTCACATCGAACTTTGCGAAGTTGATGCAAACGACTCGGGTTTTGATCCGGAAGAAACTTCTGCGTACTCGTGGTCTGAATCGGAACATGAAGATCGTATCGTTCGAGATGCAGTTGGGTATATTTGAGGGCTTTATTCGTTTTTATAACATATTTATATTGCTTTTTTTGTCTGTTTATTCATAAACAGAACAACTAAATGTGTGTATCATATGGTTGCACCTTTGGTCAGGGCTTGGTCAGTGAGCGAGCGAGCCAGTAACAGAGTGGCCGATGTGTTTGATCTACTTTGAAGTGGTTGCGACCTCGTGTGTCACTTGTCACCTAGGCTACTCGTTAGCTGTCAGTTATCAGTGTGTGTGTCTGTTTGTTTTGTTGATGAGCTATTGTTCTTGCTGACATATGCCCTGGCTCCCTGGCTGTGTGTTTGTGTGAAGAACAGGTGTGTGTGTATGTGTGTGTGTGTGTGTGTGTGTGCGCGCGCGTGCGTGCGTGCGTGCCTGCGGGCGCGCACACGTGTGTCTGTCCGTCTGATTATATATTTTTAAAATTATCACAAATACAATCTTCATTCAATTTCCTTTCATTCAGTATATACATTTATGTAGCTATCTTAGGAATTTCCTGAATTAATAGCAATTGAAAATCATATGCGTGATTTTTGTCTGTTTCTGAAAATTTCTTCAGCATAGGCCTGAGCAAAATAGGTCAGCAGCGAAAAGGTTAAATGACCATTGACAAGCATTAAATTGGTGATATGTTAATCAAAATCAAAAACTATTTCATAGCCTTCCCAAGTTTGATAAATGTTCCCATCTTTACACACACTGTCCTCCCTGCTGGAAGCAAATAGCAAAAATTGAAAATGACTTTGTTCTCAAATACTTTTTGAGAACATATGGATATGGACATTCCATTATGAAATGAAATCTTGTTCTCGGTTATGACCATATCACTGTACAGTTGTAGTAGCAAAGACATGAATCCTGTGTACATGGAATACTGTTGTATCTACCAGTTTCAATCACTTGTGATAAACTAAAGTAATGTATTGAAATGAAATTGTCACAATATGTATGCATCATGTAGCTTTCTCTTCCATACATGAGTTTGAACTTTTTATGAAATAAACTTTTTTTTTTATATTACTTTCAAGAGTAATACAACCCATTTGGATAAAATCAGTTTAAAGTTCTTGTATATTTACCTAAAAACGTGTGGGAATCTCAAACACAGTCAAATCCATGTTCTCTAAGA
>JASPKP010003718.1:15000-19196 GCA_030674155.1 Stramonita haemastoma
AACTGTAAACAACCTGTGTAATTTCCTGCATATAGAAGAAATTTTCCAGAATATGCCCGCGCAACAATTTAACCCTTTTGTAAAGATAATCCCCGAATCCCCCACAACCAAAATCCCTGTAGATGGGGGGGAAAACAGAATTTGCTATTTTTTTTGTCATGTAGAAAACAGTCCCGAATATTTTTAAACCCTTTTTTGGAAAAAAAAATCTGGAAAGGGCCACCAAATTTTTAAAATCATTTAAAAGGGTGACAGAAATTAAACCCCTACATATGTAAAAATAAATCCAGAATTTACTCCAAAATTTTCCCAAATCATAAAAAAAAAACACCTAGATTTAAACCCAATTTTTCTTTCTCGAATGGGAAAAAAAAACCAGAAAAACCCAAATTCTTTTTACTTTTTTCAGAAAAATCTATGGGAACAAAAGATTTCCAAAGCCCAGAAATTTTTTGAAAAAACTTACAAAAAAGGGAGAAAATGTCAGCTGGAGAAAAAAGAAAAAATTTTTTGTCCCCCGCACTGGGGGAATTAAATTTCCGAGCGAACTTGAAATTTCCCAAAAAGAGAAACTGATGTGCCTGACTGCTTTGCTTTGCAATTTCAATGCTTTACACTATTTTTTCTTTGCCTTTCTCTTCAATTTTTTTTACAAACCACACCCCATAAAACCAAAACCCCAACCCCCATCAAACCCCACCACCCACAAACCACCCCCCACCAAAACCACCACTACAAAAAAAGTAACCCCACCACATACCACACTTCCCCACAGAAAATCACCACATTACCCAAACACTGGGGCCCCTAGATTCATCACCAACCACAAATTTTACCCCCACCAAAATCCCCCCACTGCACACAAACACCACACAGCACAAAATCCCATACCACAATTTCACCAGACCATGCCAAACTACACCAGACCATTTTTACACCCACGCTTACATTGAAAACCTTTAACATTCAGTTTTGCCCACTTACAAACCCCGCCCTAACCCAATGTTTTTCCTAACGTACCCTGTCCTTAAAAATTCCCACCCATACCCCCCCCCCCCTCCCCTCTCCATTTTCCCTTTTTTTTGGGACAGATTCATTCTTCCTACCAATCCATACCAAACCATTTTCTGTATATACTATTTTAAAAAATTTGGGAAAAATTAAAAAGCACCATGCCAGAGTCCGCAATGAAGCCTTGATTAAAAATTTTCAGATGTTTTTTGCAAACTTATTCTAACCCGCAATCCCCGTGTTTTAAAGTTACACCGCAAACTTGAAATCAAAAGTGTTAAACTGCATCTTTAAAAAACCAACAGTACTTTATTGTAGAAAGGCTGTGCCATTTTTTGCCATAACTTTATTTTTTTCCCTTTTGAAGATTGTTTAAATCATTTGGGTTGATGGACATCCTAAAAAGTTTGCTTCAAAACTCAAATTTCTCTATTAAATTTTTTTTTTCAGGATTAGGGGAAGGGAACAAAGCTATGAAAAGGAAACCCCTATGCAACAAGGGAAAAAAGGAAAGGGAAGAAAAATATGAAAGGGGAAGGAACTTGAAAAAATGAGGTTTAAACCCAAAATCATGATTAGAGTGTTTAGTCCCTAAATGTATTCAAAGATCCTCCTTTTTTACTAGAAGAATTCCCCTTGAAGTTGGGAAGGGACACTTTTTAAACTTTGCTGTGGGAAATACTGCAAGGGATTGTGGGTATCCCTTTTTATTTGAAAGGGGGGAAGGGGGGGAAAATTCGATGAAGTTTTTTCTGTTAATTAAAAGCAAACTGTAGTTTTGTGTTGGGCCCCCCCCCCCCCCCACAAGGGAAAAGATTAAATTTTGGAAAACTGGAGCAAACCTTTGGGATTGGGTTTTTTTTGAACAAACCCCCAACAATTTTCTTATGCAAAACCCCCAAAAAACGAAAAATGCAAAAAACCCAAAAGAAAATTCCTTTTTATTGAGAAATTGGGGCAAACCTTTTCCCAAGGGGCAAGAATGAAAACTTTTTAGTTTATAAATTTACTAAGAATAGTTTTCATTAAAAATCTATACTATCAAATAACCGGAGATTTTTGAATAGTTTTCATTACTCTAAACTATCATAATAAAATAGATTTGACATTTTTATTAACTGTCAAAAAAAAATGTTTAAGATGACAAAAATGTGGCATATTTGCATGAACTGCTTTCAGTTTGTGTACATATCTGTGTTTTGTGTGTGGTGTGGTGTTTTTGGTGTGTGTGTGTGTGTGTGTGTGTGTGTGTGTGTGTTGATAGAGGAAGAGAGAAAAAGAGAGCGGAAGAGAAGATAGAAAGAGAGAGACCCACCGGCCCGACCGACCGACCGACCGACCGACCGACCGACCGACCGACAACAGACCGACAGACAGACGACAGCCCGCAGACAGAAAAGACAGACCCGAGAAGAACCTGTCAGTTAAATTTTTTTGTCATTTTAACATCATTAGACCCAAACTCTTTAAAAAAAAACCATGCAGAAAATTTTTTTCAAATTTCATTCATTTTCATTTGTGAATGATAATGTTAAGTATGAAGTATTGTGTAGTACATGTAGCTTTTGGGTTTTTTTTCTTTGAAGAGAGGAAAAGAGAAGAGAGGAGGGGAGAGAGAGGAAGAGATAGAGAGAGAGAGAGATGGATTGGGGGAGGGGGAGAAGATGGGGAAGGGAGAGAGAGAGAAGAGTAGAGAGAGATGAAGGAAGGGAGAGGAGAGAGAGAGAGAGAGATGGGGTTTTGGAGGGAAGAGAGATGGGGGGGGAGAGAGAGACGACAACAAAACAGAAAAGACAGACAAAACAGGGCAGAAAACCCAAAAGAGAAAACCCTGTGTGGTTTTTTTGTATTGTGGGGTTTTGATTTTTTTGTGTAATTTTTGTGTGGGGAGTTTGGTGTGTTTTTTGTGTGTTTTGGGGTGTTTTTTGTGTGTGTGTGTGTGTATTCCCCCCGTAAGCACCCAAAAATATTTGTTTCATCAAATCCCCTTTGGCCCAAAAGAAAAAAAAAAAAGAGCTTGAAAAGTGAACGATTTTTTAGCTTTTTTTTTTTTTTAACTGGTGCTTGGGTTTATTTTGGGGTTTTAATTGAAACTTGATGTGGAATTTCCCGACGTCCCCAGCAATTTCAGACAGGATGATTTTTTTACAGAATTAAGAAAGAAAAAAAAAAAGAAAAGTTTTGCTTAATTTTTAGTTTTTTCTTTTAAAAACTGGGTAAAGCTTAGTGATTAGATACAAAAAAAAATGCAGCCCGGAAAGGAAGAAAGAGCAGGGTTTTCAAAGCAATTTTTCTTTTTTTCAACCCAAAGCCGTTAAGGTTGCAGAAAACAGAATAAACAACTAGAAACATGATGAAATGATAAGCTTTTGTTCTACAAATAAAGGGTGAAAAAGCTACATGGGATTGGGGCAACATATGCAGAAAAAAGAATAAACAACTAAAAAACCTGATGAAAAGATAAGCTTATTTTTTTCAGTTAAGAAAGAAATATTTTACATGCACTGGTCCCCATAACAACCTTCATGTAGCCCCCATTTCCTTTTTCAAAAACGGGCATCTGTTACAGAACAGCCCCCAAGGGCCCCCTTTTTTTGTAGGTTTTAAAACCCCAAAGGGGTTTCCCCCCTAAGATTTTAGAAAATTCGCCTCGGAATTTCAGTGTTCCCAATATGGCATACCGGGAAAACTTCATGTGGGCTGTAAATGTTGGGTTATATAATTTGGAAATTTAACTTGCCCAAAATTTTAGTTGTTTTCCAAATGGGTATTTTAAAAAAGTTTGCCTTGGGGGAGATTTCAAATGTTTCCCAATATGACATACCAGTGGGGAAAAAACCCTTGTATTTTAATTTTTGAAAAATTTTTTGGGAAAAAACTCGCATATATTTCCCGTGGTTTTCCCCCCGAATAATTTTTTAAAGTTCTCATGACTTTTTAGTTTTCCCCAAAACAGCACACCAGGAGAAACTCCATAAGTCTGGTTTTTAAGACTTAAAAAGCACAGAAGGGGGTGCTTGCATGAGAGAGAGAAGAGAGGGGGGGGGGGGGGGGGGGAGGGAGGGATGCGGGGGGGAAGAGAGTGTAAAAGAGAGAAGGGAAGAGGGGGGGGCAGGGGGGGGGGGGGGGGGGGGGGGGGGGGGGGGGGGGGGGGGGGGGGGGGGGAGGGGAGGGAGGAAGAAGAG
>JASPKP010003719.1:0-5000 GCA_030674155.1 Stramonita haemastoma
TTTTTTTGTTGTTTTTTTTTTGTTTTGTTTTGTTTTTGTTGTTGTTTTTTTGTTGTTGTTTTTTATTGCTGTCTTCAATTTTTTCGTTTTCCCCCCTTGTATATTAAAGAAAATTTTTTTTTCTGTTTTTATTAATTTGGTGGGGGGTTGTCCGTTTGCAATCATTCTTTGGGCAGCCGGCAAAAGGGTTTTTTTATCACTGCTTTTTTTCCGGGGAAATTTAAAAACTGTTAAGGCGTTTCCTGGGGGGTAGGTTTGTTCGTGGCGAGCGCTCGTTTCCCCCCCAAATCAATTAAACAGATCGGCGTGGTTACCTTTTGGGGGTGGGTGCCTTTTTTCGCCCTTGGTTTTACAATCCCCCGTTCACCCAACTGTCACTTGGTACCTGCCCCCTTTAGGGCAGGGTGGTAAAGCAGGGAAAGGGAGGAAGGGCGCTGCCCTTTTTTTGCGGCCCCTAGGGGCTGAGGTTCTGACATCTTGCTCCCCTACACCGCAAAGGTTATGGGACACCTTTATTTCTTACCCATAGGTTTCTCTTTCTCTCTCTCGTCTTTCTTATTCTCCTTTTCCTCCTGTCTTTTTTTTCTCCTCTTTTTTCTCTTCTTTTCTCCTTCCTCCACTTTCCCCTCTCTATCTCATACTCCTCTATTTTTTTTGTGTGTGTGTGTATCTCTGTGTTTCTGTGTGTCTGTGTTTTTTGTATGGTTTTGTGTGCGTCTGTATGTTTCGGGGGTGTGTCTGTGTGTATCTTTGTGTGTGTCCTGTGTGTAAATGTGTGTGTGTTTTATTCATTTTTTTATTTAAATTTTTTTTTTTTTATATCAAGGATAATGGAATAAGTACTCTTGCGTTTTTACATCCACCCCGTCCGTGTGTATGCATTTTGTAAATGTCATCTGTTCCCACCGGACACGATGGCCTACTCTTACGAAAAGCGGAAAGGATTTAACGTGTGCGCAAGATGTTCTGCGTGCGTTCGCACACGGGGTCGGTTTTAAAGTCTCATCCGAAGGACTTTTTTGGGGGGAGTGGGATCAGCACTGATGTTAACTCCAGGAGAAAAATCTCCTGTCTGTGTCGGTGTCTGTGTACCTTTGTGGGGTTTCTGTTTGTGCCTGTGTGTGTCTGTATGTCTGTGTGTGTGTGTGCTATATATATAAAAATATATATATAATATTTATATTAAATTGTGTGTGTGTGTGTATGTGGGGTTCTGTGTGTGTCGTGGCTCTGTGTGGTCTGTGTATGGGCTGTTGCGTGGGTACATGGGTTTTGAATGTTTGGTGTAGCGTGGCTGTCGTCCCGTTGTGTCTATGTGTTTTGTCAATCACTTGAGAAATCCAAAACAACGGACATGAAAAAAAATCCCAAGGGGGAAAGATAGTCTATCTTTTTCCCCTTCTATCTGCAATTTGGGGGAAAAAAGCCCTTTTTTGCGAAATTTTTCTTTTTTAAATTAAACCCCTTTTGTTCCCCCCCCTACCCCTTAAAACCCCCCCCCCCCCCACCCCCACCTCCCCCCACCTTCCCCCAAATTTTACTTTATGTTGCCTTTTTTTAGAGTTAAATTTTGTTTGGGTTTGCCCCTTTTGGCTTTGTTTTTGCCCCGTTGGGCCGGCCGGGTTGGCCCGGGGGGGGCCCCCCCCCCCCCCCCACCCCCCCCCCCCCCTCTTCTTTTCCCTTTTCTCCCTCCCTTTCCCCCACCCAAAACCGTCCACCCCCGCCCACCACGTTTTTTTCCCCCCCGTTTTCCCCCCGCCCTTTGCCCCCCGCCTCCTGCCCGCCGGTTTTCCTTCCCCCCTCTATTTCCTCTTCCCTCTTTTCTCCTCTCTTACTTGTCTCTCTTTTCTGTCCTCCTCTTTTCTACTCTCTCTCCATTTTCTCCTCTCCTTCCCTCTCTCTTCCTCTCTCTTCCTCTCTCTCTCTCTTCTCCTTCTCTCCCTCTTCCCTCTCCTTCCCCCTTTCTCCCTCTTCTTCCCCCCCTCCCCCTCCCCTCTTCTCCCTTTCCCCCCCCCCCCTTCCCCCCCCCTCTCCCTCCCTCCTTTGTCTGTCTGTCTGTTTCTGTTGTCGTCTGTCTGTCTGTTGTTGTGTCTGTGTCTGTGTCTGTTTTTCTCTTCCTCCCTCTTCTTTCTCTTCCTCCCCTTCTCTTTTCCCCCTTCCCCTTTTTCCTCTCCTTCTCTCTCTCTTCAACGGGTTTTTTAAGGGGACTCGTGTCAAGTGAAGGTAATGAAGTCTAAAGGGTATGGCCCAAACAAAAAATTTTTTGTTGTTTTTGTTTTTTTTTCCGGTTCCAAACCTGAGGGAAAAAAACACTTGAAAACAAACTGATGATTGCTTTATAAAAAACACCCCTTTCTCACCCCCCCCCCCTTCTCATATTTTCTGTCCTTGTCCCTTCTTGTCTCTCTGTCTCTCTCTCTTTTCCTCTGTCTCTTTCCCGCTTCTGTCTTCTTCTCTGTCTTTCTCTTCCCTGTCTTCCTCTCCCCCTTTTTCTCTCAGGGGGGGAAGCCTAGTGGTGAAATTTGCGCTCCCGTTTTTGACAACCCGGGTTCGGTCCCGGGCGGGGTTTTTCTTGGAGTTAAATCAGGCGATCCCCTTCCCCAAAAAATTTTTGGCATACAAAACCAGGCCCCTCCTCCCCTCTCCTTTCCCTTTCCCCTTCCTCTCCTCCCTCCTCCCCCTTCCCTCTTCCCCTCCTCTCTCCCCCTTCTCCTCACACACACCACAACACACAAAAAAAAAACCTTTTTTGTGGAAGACGTTAAAAAGGAAGACACACACAACCCACATCACAAACACACCGCATTCAAACAACACCATACACACACCAAACACACACACATACCATAACAAACACACACTACACACACATACACCACAAAAACACACACACACACCACACAAAAACGCCACACACACACCTCTCACACACAACCACATACACAACACATACACACACAAACAAACACACACACACAAACACACACAAAAAAACACACTTACACACACAAAAACCACTTACACACACACACACACACACACCCCAAAACCCACAAAACAAACCACACACACAAAACACACACACACACCACAAACCCAACAAAAACTCACCCCAAAAACACCACACACCCCACAAAACAACACCCAAACATACACACACACACAAACAACACACACACACACACACCCAAACACACAGCTTTTTTTTAAAGGGGTCCAAGTCTTAGGGTGAGGGGGAAGGAAATCCCAGGGAAACAAATGTCAATCCCTTTTTTTTTTTGTTTCTGATTCAAATCATGGGAAAAAAAAACACTTAACACAGAGATTTTGGTTTTTAAATTCTCTCTTTGGGGAGGGGATGGCCTTTTTGGGTCAGAACATTGCGCCGCAATTTTGAAAAAGGGGGTTTTCGATTCCCGGCGAGGAGATTTTTTCCCCGGGGATTAATTCAGTGTGTCCACTCCCCCCAAAAAAAAGTTTTTTGGGGTTGAGACTGAAACCCGGGCCCCGTGTCTGTGCAACGCATGCAGAACTCCTGCTACACACTTAAAAAACCTGTTCCGTTTTTTGTAAAGAGGTCATTTTTGTCCGGGGAACAATGACAAGTTTTTTAAAAAATGCTTACCCGGGGACTGGTGAAAAAAGTACACGGTGCTTTTTCCATTATCCCGATATAAAAGAATAAAATAAATAAAAAAAATAAAACCCCCCTTTCCCCCCCCCCCCCCCCCCCCTCTTCTTCTTATCAAATAAAAGCCCCCTCCTCTCCCTTCCTTCTATGAAAAATTTTCTGTGTAACACTCTGTCCACAACGCTTGGGGAAATTTTTGTGCCTCGTGTCTTTTAGCTTTTTTTTTGTCTGTTTTCTTTTTGTTTTTTTTTTTGTTTGTTTGTTTATCTGCCTCTTTTCTGTCCCCCGTTTGTCCTGTATATTTGTATGTCTGCCTTTTTGGTCTTTTTTTTATTATCTTTTGAGGTGAGCGTGTTTTGTATGGATACTGACTAGGTTTTTTGTATGATTTTTTTTTTCCTTTTTTTGTTTTTTTTTTTTTTAGCGTGAATTTCTCTATTGGAAAGATGATATTTTTTTAAAAAAAAAAAAATTAAAGTCTGTCCCCGAGCCTAAGGTCTAGGCCGGGCTTATCCCGGGTTTGAGGCTTAAGGGGACTGAGAGTCATAGCTCCCCCTGGATGGACGCCCGTCTATGCAGGGTTAACCCCCAAACAAGGTTGGACCCCTTTAAAAACCGGGTGGGGTGAAAAATAGCCGTAAAAAAGGGCCTTTTTCCAAGGGGGCAACGCCTAGCCGAAAGCTGGGATTTTAAACCCCCAACCTTAATTTCGAGTCCAACCCCTAACCCTGACTCACGGGGCTTTGGTAAGAAAAAAAGTAAAATTTTTTGATAGGGAAAAACTTTTATTCAATGTCTGCTGCCGTTTGTCTGTTTGTCTTCTGCCTTTTTTTTTGTATGCCCAAAGGGGCTTGATTGTCTCTGGAGACTATAAACGAGGTCAGTGTGCCAACCCGCAAACACTTTACCATTTTTAAAAAAAAGGCTACCTTTCAGAAAGAGGCCATTGTTGCCAGTGGGACGGGGTTTCCTATTTTTAGAGTGTTGCGCTTGGGGGTTCTGTACCCGTGCTCGTCCCATTCAGGGGGATGTTTTCCCTTGCTTAAAAAAGTTACCTCCCCTCTCCCAAATGTTCCCCTTAAATGATCTATAAAAGAGGCCCCGTGGCGAAAACACGAAGAACATCTCGCGCCAAGTTAAAACCTGTTCCGCTTTTCGAATGAGAAGATTATTGTTGCCAGTGAGATTGGATGAAAAACTTTTACAAAATTGCACACACACCCACACCCACGCACGCGCGCGCACGCACACACAACATGCACACACACACACACCCACACGGGGGAGAAAAAAAATTAAAAACCCATGCTTTTATTCCTTATCCTCGGGGAAAAAAAAAAATTAAAAACTTTCAAAAACAAAGAAATTA
>JASPKP010003719.1:12500-19195 GCA_030674155.1 Stramonita haemastoma
TCTCTCTTCTACTTTCTTCCTTAATTTCCTTCCCACTAGAACCCTTTATGAATAAGCTTTGAAAGCTGACCACAATCAACAACCATCATCATTATTTTGTCATGCTCATTCTTTCTCCCCCCTTCTCCTCCCCCCCATTTTCTCCCCCCCTTTCCTTCATTGCTCTCTCCCTCCCCCCCCCCCCCCCCCCTCCCCCCTCTCCACCACCCTCACCCCCCCTCCCCCACCCACCACTCCCCAACCTCCTCCTTCTTCCTGTATTCAATAATGATAACAAGTTAGCATGTCCACTTAGTGCGGTGGCATTGTGCGTTATCTCTTTCTCTACCCCCATCCCTCCTCTCCATAATTCCCCTCCTCCCCTCCCACATTCTCCCCCTCTCTCTCTCTTACCCCTCCCCCTCCCACATTCTCCCCCACCCTCCTTCTTCTTGTATAATAATAATGACAGCTAACAGGTTATCCTATCACTTGGTGCGATGGTGTTGTGCATTGTCTTTTTTCCCCCCCCATCCCCCCCCCCCACATTTCCCCCCTCTCTCCACATTGCCCTCCCCCCCCCATCTCCCACACTCTCACCCCACCAAACCCCCACCACGCTCCCCCACGCTCCTTCTTCTTCCTGTATAAATAATGACAGCTAACAGGTTATCCTATCACTTTGGTCGGTGGCCGTTTGTGCAATGTCTCTTTTCTCCCCCCCTCCCTCCCCCCATTTCTCCCCTCTCTCCTCCTATTGCCCCCCTCCCGCCCCACCCACCTCCCTCTCTCCCCTCCCCCCTCCCCAGCCACACTTCTCCAACTTCCTCCTTCCTCCTGTATATAATATAATATAATAACCATTAGGTTAGCTAACCACGTGTGCGGAGGCATTGTGCATTTTGTCTTTCTCCCCCATCCCTCCCCCCACATTCCCACCCCCCTCTCCACCATTGCCCTCGCCCCCCCCAACCTCCCCCCCCCCACCTCCCAACCCCCCCCCCCACCCCCCCACCCCCCACCCCCCCACCCCCCCCACCACCACACTCCCTCACTATCCTCCACTCTTTCTTCTTTCTGTATATCAATAGCCTAATATAATAACATCAGGTTAGCATGTTTACATGGTGCAGGGCATTGTGTGTTGTCAGAGGTGACCTTTGGCAACTTGTAACCAAAACAATATCCAACCCGCCGGCCAGGAGAAAACAGGGGCCCAAAGGCCCAAAGAGAAACAACAGAGAAGAAAAAGAGAGAAAAAGAGAGAGAGAGAGAGAGAGAGAAGAGAGAGAGAGAGAGAGAGAGGGGAGAAGAGAAGAGAAGAGAGAGAGAGGAGAAGAGGAGAGAGAGGAATGACCTTCCTCCTCCCTCCCCCACCCCCCACCTAGCATTCAGAAAAGATAAGGGGGGGGGGGGGGCGGTGTGTTTTGGGGGACAGTTGCCTGACCGTTGGTCAACAAGGACACAACTAATCTAGAAACAAAACAATCATGGGGGGAAAAAACAAACCATGGGTAAAAGTGGGGAGAGAGGGGAAGAGAGAGAGAGAGAGAGAGGTGAGAGAGAGGAGAAGAAGAGGAAGAGGGGAGAGAGAGGAGAGAAGAGAGAGAAAGAAAGAAAGAAAAAAAGGGGGAAAAAAAAAAAAAAGAAAGAAAAAAAAAGAAAGAAAGAAAGAAAAGAAAGAAAGAAAGAAAGAAAGGAAAAGAAAAAAAGGGAAAGAAAAGAGATTTGATTTGACTTATTGATTTGATTTGATTTATTCTTTTAAAACAAAGGTAATGGAAAAGGCCCAAAAGAGAAGCAGATACCTTTAGTGGCAGAACATTGCGCTGGCAATTTGACGACCCGGGTTCGATTTCCGGTCGAAGAAAATTTTTCTCCTGGAGTTAACATAAATTTGCCCGACTCCATCTTCCCCCCACAATCCTTCGGAATGAGACTTTAAAACCGAGGCCCCCGTGTGCGAACGCACGAAAGAAAACATCTTCCCGCACAGGGTTTAAATCCTTTTTCTGCTTTTCTAAGAGAGGCCATCGTGTCCCCGGTGGGAACAGATGAAAACTACAAAACGCATAAAACACGGGACTGGATTAAAAAAAGCACAAATTTCTTTTTTCCAATTTCCTCGATATTAGAAGAAAAAATCAAATCAAATTTTGCATCCAAACCCGTGTTTATGCAGTTTTGTAAAATCATTCTTTTTCCCACAGGCAACTAAGGCCTACCCCTTACGAAAAGGCCCGGAAAATTTAACGTTGCGCAAGTTTCTGCGTGTGTTTCGCACACGGGCCTCGGTTTAAAGTTTCCCGAAGGGGGGGGGGGGGTGAAGAGAAAGGGGGGAGAGAGAGAAGAGTGAGAAAAGAGAGAGATAGAGGGGAGAGAAAAGAGAAAGAGAGGAGAGAGAGACCGACAGCCAGAGACAGAGAGAGAGAAACAAAACAACAGACCCCCAAAGACAACAGACAGACAAGACGACGACAGAACAGACAGAGAAACAAATGGGTTTTTGGGGGGGGGTGGGGGTGGGCAAGGGGGGGAAGAGGAGGGGAGGGGAAGATGCAGGGGGGGGAGAAGGGTTTGAGCAAGGGGGGGAGGAGGTGGGGGGAGTTTTTAATGTGACGAAGGTGGAATTTTCAGCTGGGGGCAATGCAAGAACTTGGTTTTCATTAATTTGCAAAAAAATCAATCATTATTCCGTGTGCGACAAAACCAATTTTTTTGGTGGTGGTGGTGGTGGTGGTGGTGGAGGGGGTGGGGTGGGGGTTTGGTGGAGGTGGTGGGTGGTGATGGGGTTTGGGTGGTGGAGGGGAGAGGTGGGGGGTGGAGTGGTGGTGGTGGGTTGCTCCCAGGGTCGACATCATGGGAATCGCGCATATAATGAACTTTTGGAGAAAAAAAAAAAAGTACCCAATGCGCAGAAAAATTCTGCCTGTCCTTTTCTGTCTGTCCTGTCCTGTCTGCTGTCCCCTTTTTCCCGTCCCGTCTATCTGTCCAAAGCCTGTCCGTCTGTCTGTCTGTCCCGTCTGTCTGTCTGTTTTTCTGTCCCGGCTCTCCCCTCTCTCTCTCTCTTCCCCTCCTCATCTCTTCCCTCCCTCTCTTTCCCCTCTCTGTTCTCTCCTCTCCTCTACTCTCCCTCTCTCTCCTCTCTCTCTCTCATTTTTCTCGTCTCCCTCCTCTCCTCCTCTCTCTCCCCTCTTCTCTCCACCCCTTCCTCGCATCTCTTCTCCTCGGGGGCTCTCTCTTTTTTATCACAGGTTTTAAGTGTGTTTTTGGCACCAACGCGAAAAGACAAACGACTATAGCCCCCTGACAACACTCAGGGAAAGGAGGGGCGGGGGAGAGGAAGGTATTGGGACAGAGAAAAGAAAGGGCAGAAAAGACAACAAACAGACATCGAAGATGTAAAAAGGGATATGTTTTTAGCTATTTTAAAGACAAAGGGGGAAGAGGGAGGGAGGGAGAGAGAGACAGACAAAAGAACAAGAGAGAGAGAGAGACAGAGAGACCGAAGACTAGAGACAGAGAGACAGAAGAGACAGAGAGAGACCGAGAGAGACAAAGAGAGGGCAGAGAGAGAGAAAAGATACAGAGACGATACAGAGACAAGAGAGAGAGACAGAGAGAAAGAGAAAGAGACAGAGAAAGGAGAGAGAGAGGGGGGGGAGATACGAACCCCGAGAAAAGACAGGAAAAAGGGGGGACGCAAGAGAGAGAGAGAGAAAAAAAAAGACAGAAAAAACCGACAGCAGACCCCACAGACAAAACAGACAAAAGGAAAAAAGACAGACAGGAGACAGAAACAGGAGAAAAAACAGAGAGACAGAGAGACAAGAGAAGACAGAGAGAAAAAGAGAGATTTTAAAAGAGACAGAGAGAAGACAAGAGAGAACAGATACAGAGACAGAGAGAGAGAGACAAAAAAGACAGAAAAGAGACAGGGGGAAAAAGAGAAGAGAGGGAGGGGGAAAGATAGCGAGCGAGAGATAGAGACAGACAGACAGAAGGGAAAAAAAAGGGGGGGGAGAAGAAGAGAGAGAGAGAGGAAAAAAGAGAGAGAGAGAGAGAGAGAGAGAGAGAAAAAAGAGAGAGAGAGAGAAAAAAGACAGACAGACAGGGGAGACAGACAACAGACAAACAGACAGACAGACAGACAGACAGACAGAAACCCCAAACAAGGCGAGAGAGAGAGAGAGACAGAGACCCCAGAAAAAACAGACAGACAGACAACGACAGACAGACAAACAGAGACCCAAAAAAACGAGAGGAAAAGAGAGAGAGAAAAAAAGAGAGAAAAAACAAGAGACGAAAAAAGAGACAGAGAACAGAGAGAGAGAGAGAGAACAGAGACAAGACAGAGAACAAAAAAGAGAGAGAGAGAAAGAGAGGAGAGAGGGGAGAGGAGAGAGAGAAAGGAAAAAAGAGAGAGGGAAAAGGGGGGAGAGAGAGAGAGAGAGGAAAAAGAGAGAGAGAGAGAGAGAGAGAGAGAACCGAACTCGAACTCGAACTCGAACCCCGAACTCGAAAAACGAACTCGAACCCGAAAAATTTTATTCCAAAAAAGGCCAAAATTTGGCCCCCACATGGGGAAAGGGGGGGGGTTTCCAACTGCCGAGTATTTTGGTGAGGAAAAAAACAAAAAAAAAAAAAAAAAACATGAACCCAATAACAACAAAAAAAAATTTCTCAGATAAAACAAATTTAAAACCACGACAAGAAAAAAAGAGAGAGAGAGGAGAGAGGGAAAGAGAGAGAGAAAAGAGAGAGAGGAGAGAGAGAAAAAAGAGAGAGAGAGAGAGAAAAAGAGAAGAGAGAGAGGGGGGAAGAAGAGAGGGAAAGGGGGAAGGGGGGGACAAAAAACAGACAGAGACAAGAAGACCCGCATGCAAAAATTAAAAGAAAGAGAGAAGAGAGGGGAGAGAGAGAGAGAGAATTTTAAATAAGGGGAAAAGAGAAGGAAGAGAGAGATGAGAAGAGAGAGAGAAAAGGGGGAGGGGGGAACCCCAAAAATAGACATGACAAAAGACAGGCAGGCAGACATAAAAAAAAAAAGAAAAAAGAGAGGAGAGAGAAGAGAGGGGAAGAGTGAGAGGGATTAAAAAAAAAAAGAAAGAGAGAGAGAAAAGAGAGAGAGAGAGAAGAGAGGAAAAAAAAACCCCCCCCCCCCCCCTTTCCCCAGAACCCCCCCCCCGGGGGGAGGCCCCCCTTTTTAAAAACCCCCCCAATCCCAAGTGGTTTGTTCCCCTTTGGGAGGGGCCCCAAAATCAAAAACCCCCCCAATTTTGGGCCAATTTTCCCCCCCCCCCAGACCTGGGTGTCCGAAAAACACCCCAATTTCTTTTCCTTAACACAGAAAAATACACACACCACCCCCCCCACCCCCCACACCCCCCCACACCACACACCAAAACCCCAACACCCCACACACACCCCCCAAACGAGGTAAACATACATACATACATACACCTACAACCCGAAAGGACCCCAAAAAGAAAGGGGAAAAAACAAATAGATAAAAGAGGGGAAAAGAATACGGAGAGAAAAAGAGTGCAGAGAGAGAGAAGAGGGAGAGCAGGAAAAAGAGAAAAAAGATAGACCCCACAACGACAGACAACAGACAAACAGACAACAAGACAGAAAAAGGGAAGAGAAAAGAGGAGATTGCGAGAAAAAGATAGAGACAGACAAGACCCAGAACAACAGAAACACAGAGAGGGGACAGACAAAAAAGAACCCCAAGGGGGGAAGAAAAAAAAAGAGGGGGAGAGAAGACAGAGAGAGGAGAGGGGGCAGAGAGAAAAAAGACAAAAAAAAAAAAAAGAGAATAAAAAAAGGGGGGGAGGGGAAAAAGGGAGAGTCTGTATCTCTCAGGCCCGGGGTTACGCCGGGGGGAATTTTTGACAGTAAGTGTAAGTCCAAAAACCCGTCAAAAAAAAAACTCCAAGCATTGCCCCTTTTTCCCAGCAGCGTCATTACATCAACCTCATTCCATCCCCTCATTTTTTCAAAGAAAAAAACTGCCCCTTTTTCCCCTTTAAATCCGTGGGCCCCCCGGGTGCTCTGGGGCTCATAGGACCTCAGATTTTGGTTTTCCCCGAAAACTTCCGGAAACCCGTGGTGAGTTTTTTTGTCAAAGCCTTTTTGGGGGTTGGGGGTTCGCGGTGGGCGGGGTCGTTTGAGGGGCGTTGTGGGGTTTGGGCGCCCCCCCCTCGGATGGGGCCTCTCACTGAAAATTTTGGCTCCGGGGACGACTAATTTCCCGGGCGTTAGTAGGGGGACTTAAGGGAGGGGTTTTTTTCGCGTTTTGTTGCTCAGAACAGACAACCACTTTGGGAAAACCAAACCAAATTTACCCACAAAAAAAGCAGGGGGCCCCCTCGGCTTTGGCCCTGCGGGGCGGGCCCAAAAATCGAAGACCCCTGTGGACTTTTTTTCCGACCCTTTAGGAGAGACAACGAACTTGGGGTTAAATGCTGCTATTATAAAAGCTTATTCAATGGGACCATCGGAAATAAAAATTTTTACTGACTTCACTTTTACTTGGGGGATGGCGTGACGGGGGAAATTGAAATGACGGCGTGTGAACAGCAGGGACAGAAATGGGCACAGAAGAAAGGCAGCCAAAAAAAAACCCCAAAAAAAAACACAGAGAAACGTTTTTATTGGGGAGGGGGATGAAACCCTGAAAAATTTGCCCGGGAAAAAAATGATTTACTTGA
>JASPKP010003720.1:0-15000 GCA_030674155.1 Stramonita haemastoma
CTAACATACATACCATAGTTAACGTTCAATAATACGATGTAAAATAGAAGCTGACATCACGTCTAACATACATACCATAGTTAACGTTCAATAATACGATGTAAAATAGAAGCTGACATCACGTCTAACATACATACCATAGTTAATGTTCAATAATACGATGTAAAATAGAAGCTGACATCATGTCTAACATACATACCATAGTTAACGTTCAATAATACGATGTAAAATAGAAGCTGACATCACGTCTAACATACATACCATAGTTAACGTTCAATAATACGATGTAAAATAGAACAACTGGCCAACACAATTTGAAATATTCAAAGTGAAATAGCTGCCCTCAATCATAAGACTTCGCATTATTATATGAGCACCACAGATTTCACATTATTATATGAGCACCACGATACAGGTTTAGTCTATCACAAGCTGCTGAGTTTTATGACAATTCCAATCTTTCCTCCATGAGATCCAGCCTGAGAATCTGCCTCTGATAAAGTTTTTTTGTGGAAAGACTTTTAACAGCTGAATCAGCTGTCTTTACATTCAGAAAGGTGGACAGAAGGAGAAAAAAAAAAGGCATTATCAGCAGAGAAACAGCAACTTCAGTGCAAAAGACATACATGGTCATACAAAAAATACAAAAATAAGACGTGGAATAAGAACATAAGCAACATCAGTGCAAACAGACATACATGGTCATACAAAAGAATACAAAAATAAGACGTGGAATAAGAACATAAGCAACATCAGTGCAAACAGACATACATGGTCATACAAAAGAATACAAAAATAAGACGTGGAATAAGACATAAAAAATCAACACGCCAAAGGTGTTGATACGAAACTATAAACGAAGTAACGAAAAAAGGAGCATCAGTACAAAAACCAAACCAAGTGACAACCCCCCCCCCCCCCCCCCCTCCAAAAAAAACAATCCTCCCCCCAACCAAACCCCCCCAAAAAAGTTTAAAGACCCCCCCCCCCCCCCCCCCCCAAACTGTGAAGAGCAGAATACGAGGCAGAGTATGAAAGCCTCAAAAACAGAACTCACCTGGCTGATACAGGGGCTGACAAATGTCCACAGATCATTTGACTTGATTTGATTTATTCTTAGATAATGGAAATAAGCACTCTTGTGCTTTTTTACATCCAGTCCCTGTGTGTATGCAGTTTTGTAAATGTCATCTGTTCCCACTGGCACATGATGGCCTACTCTTACGAAAAGCGGAACAGGATTTAACGTGTGCGCAAGATGTTCTGCGTGCGTTCACACATGGGGCCTCGATTTAAAGTCTCATCCAAAGGACTTTTGGGGAGAGTGGAGTCGGCACTGATGTTAACTCCAGGAGAACAATCTTGACCGGACTCAAACCCGGGTCGTCAAATTGCCAGCGCAATGTTCTGACCACTTAGGCTATCCGTCCCCCATGGATTTCTAGCAAGACCGGGACAGGGCAACAAGTTACAGGAATGTGGGAACAGTACAGCTGAGTGGCCGACACAAGAACCAGGCACCCTCCTAACTAACCCACCCCCCCAGAGAAAAGTCCTGCTCTTTTACTCTGTGTTCACTACAGCTGCGTCATACCATACTGTAATGCAAATGGAAGAGAGGAAGCAAGGCAAAAGAGAAGGGTAGAAATTCATGAAGAAAGTCTGCGGTTCCTGTATCATTGTAAAGCAGAAAAGGCCGGGTAAAAACTAAACGAGTTACCTCAAACTCTGTGAGACCCTTTTCAAACTATTCCTATCGATAAAAAACACACTAAAAAAACAAACCCTAAACATTGTTACGTTGGAAAGGAACCAAGAAACCAAAACAGACCACCTTTTCATCTAATGACTTTCATTGTCCAAAATACCTCTCAATCTGTTGGTCATGCTGTATGATGTAATCTCTCACAAACACTTCATCAACTGTCATCACACCTAAATAAAACAATGCAAAAACGACATAAAAAACAAAACCCCAAAACCTTTCCACTATTTTCATGTCCCTATTGTCACACCCATTCTCCAATACTGGCCGTGAGCAAACTAAAGGCATTATACGATAGTGAAGACGACAAATGTGTTCCCACACACCCATGTTTCTTATCATTCACCACAATTCAATTATTTCACTTCACATCAAATGCAAAACAGGCAAACAAATTCTCCTTGCAAGCAACACTCAGCTATTCCTCTCATACCAGCATTCCATGTGACTAGATATTCAAATTTCGAATTTTGGAATTTCTCAAATCTATTTCATGAGTGTTTATGCATGAGGACATACACAGTTGAAAAAAAAGCATACAAACGAGACTGTTGACACAGTGGTAAGAATACAGATAAAAATTTGATGTGTAGCCATCAACAAAAACAATATGAACACCATCATGGGTATATATATATGCAACACACGCACAGGAGAGATCACAGGATATGCCCTATAGTCATCCACCTTGTATCACCGGGATGTTCATGTATGTGCGTCATTCGTAATGATTGAAATCTGTCATGCAAACATGCATGAGTGTGTGTGTGTGTGTGTGTGTGTGGTGTGTGTGTGTGTGTGTGTGTGTGTTGTGTGTGTGTGCGTGCTGTTTCTTTGTGTGATTCTGCACATGATATTGATTTCTCATAAGTTCTTTTTTTTCCTGTCCCCCTCCTTTAACCCAAGATCTTTTCCAAGTTGTCAAGTTTCATTTTGTTTTTGTTTCCCTGAGATGAGAGCGTTGGGCAAGGCTTTTCTGCGCTTTATAAATCTGGATGTAGTCATCTCCTCTTTTTGACGCTTTTCACTCATTTCTTCAGGTTCCTGTCCCAACAGCTCACAGACTGTCGACAGAGCGCTGTGGTCCATACCCTCTCTTTGCTATCACACTGTCAACTCCCTAACTCTAATCAAGCCCTTAAAACTTTTTTTTTTTTTTTTTTTTTCAACTCTTAACAAATCCTATTGCTTCCTTCAGAGCAATGGCTTTTACATCTCATAAACACTCTTAGCTTTAATTAAAAAACATATCTTCATGGCTTTAGGTTTACCGTCTCACCCGAAAGACTAGCACCCAGACTACCGGTAACTCAAAAGCTCTTCACTTGGCAAGGACTTTGAGTTCCACAATGCAAAAGGTTGAGGAGGGCGATCCAGGAACGAGATGTTCACCGCTCTCGACGGGAGAGCCACAGTCCGCGGTCGTTGGGGCGGAACAACTGGCACAGGACCACGCCCCCCCCCCCACCCACCAGCGCAGGTCCCTCCTCCCCCAGCACCACCACCAGGGCGGCCATGTTGGGCACCAGGCAGCCCTCACCGCACACCAGCGACCTCTCAGGGTTGGAGACCCAGTCCTTGGCCGACATGTCAAACACCAGCACCCCTCCTGCAGCCACATACACACACACACCACAAATTACCTGTTGGGGTTTTAAAAATTAATTTAAAAATTTTTTTTTTTTAAAAATAGGTTTTTATACCCCCTGCAGCCACGAACACACAAACACACCACAAATTACCTGTTGAGGTTTTTAAAATTAAGTTAAAAAAAAAAAAATTATTATCATTTTTTTTTTAGGTTCTTATACCCCCTGCAGCCACACACACACACCACAAATTACCTGTTGGGTTTAGAAATTTTTTTTAAATTTATTATTATTATTTTTTTTATATTTTTATATCCCCTGCAGCCAGACAGACACACACCACAAATTACCTGTTGGGTTTTTATTTTTATTATTTTAAAAAATATTTATTTATTATTACTATTTATTTTTTTTAATAGGTTTTTATACCCCCTGCAGCGAGACACACATACACACCACAATTACCTGTTGGGGTTTTATTTTTTATTATATATTAAAAAAATATTTACTGATTATTGTTATTATTTTTTTTTAAAGGTTTTTATACCCCCTGCAGCCAGACACACACACACACCACAAATTACCTGTTGGGGTTTTATTTTTATTAAATTTTTTTAATAGGCTTTTATTATTTTTTTTTTATAGTTTTTAAAAAAAAATTTATTCCTGGAAGTCGGAAAGCGATTACATTTATGGTTCGGGGGCGGGAAGGGATTGCATGTGATACGCAAAAAATCTCACCTTTGGCGAACCTCTAGCTGAGGAATGAAACGAAATAAAAGCCGCCCCCACCCCTCCCCAAAAAGGAGATGTTATCTTATTTTTGGTTAAAATTTATCTTATACCACATTAAGTCACCGCCGATTTCTCTGCATGAAATTCGGGCTGCTCTCTCCAGGGAGAATGTGTGGCCACAGGAGCAGCCCCGCTCATTGTTTTTTGTTTTTCTTGTCTGCAACTGCATTTGTTTCCCTATCACAGTGGCTTTTTCTATAGAATTTTGCCAGGGACAATCCTCTTGTTGCTGTGGGTTCTTTTACTTGCACTGGACTGACAGAAGCTGTGGAGACACATATGTATTGTAAAATCGTACTGACAGAAGCTGTGAAGACATACATGTATAATATATATATATGTAAAATTGTACTGACAGAAGCTGTAAAGATATATGTAAAATCCTATTGACAGAAGCTGTGAAGACAGACATGTATGTAAAATCCTATTGACAGAAGCTGTGAAACAGACATGTATGTAAAATCCTATTGACAGAAGCTGTGAAGACATACATATTAATGAAAAGTCCTACTGACAGAAGCTGTAGAGACAGACATATATGAAAATCCTACTGACAGAAGCTGTAGAGACAGACATATATATGAAAAGTCCTACTGACAGAAGCTGTAGAGACAGACATATATATGAAAAGTCCTACTGACAGAAGCTGTAGAGACAGACATATATATGAAAAGTCCTACTGACAGAAGCTGTGAAGACAGACAGACAGACAGAGAGACAGGACAGACAGACAAGACATACCCGAAAAGGATCCCACAGCCAGCAGATTGGCACAGCTGGCCAGGCAGACGAAATCAGACATGCATCCGTTGCCCAGTAACTCCAGCGTTTGCTGACGGAGGCATTGTACCACGCTCCAGTCATTTTTCTGAATCACATGCACCTCCGTCTGCCCTGAAAAAGCCACAACAGGAAAAGGTGTAGGTGTGTGTGTACAGATGTTTGGATTTTACACTGTACTTGGGGGTAAGGGTTAGCTAAGTGGTTAGTGTTGCACTTGTTGTTTGATGGCCTGAGATTTAGGCCACACACGGGTTGGTAAGGGGAAAATTTTTGTTTAAATAGTTTTGGGGTTTTGTTGCCTCAGATATATCATATACCACTTGAGAATCAGAAAAACTAGTTTGACTCTGTAGTATGACCTTCCGTTTCCATGGAAACAATTCAAAATGGCTGACAAACAACATATTTTGAAAGAAGAAAACTTCAAGAATATTAAACACATTGTAATTGTATTTGCACACAAGTTTTTACAATTGCTTTCTTCAATTTTACATATTTTTTAAGACATTGTACAGTTAATGATTTTTTGTGAATTTTTCTTGTGAAATCCTGGATTTTTGTGACAAATTTGGCTGGGTAGAAAGTTTCAAATTTCTATAACTTCAAAGTTTATCAAGATAAATAGTACACGAATCAATCTGTAAAACTTTAGATCATATTACTAAAAACAAGCATGCAAGATTTCAGTCAGAATACAACAACCTAAATGGTGGCCAAAAACGGTCAGATACACAAAAATCTTACCGTAGGCGAACTTCAGAATTCAAGCCAAGGAATGATGAAAAAAAAAAAAAAGGCTCTTTATTGTAATCCACTTTCAGTGATCTTCTCTGAAGTAGCACCAAAGAAAATTAAATCAGATTTTTTTTTGTCTGTATATTTGTTTCCCCATGTTTGATATGTTTAAATACTAAAGGTCTTTAATGTGAATGTCAGGTTCATGGTAAAGCTGAAAATGGCTGCGGGAATGGTAGAACTATGAACACACACACACACATACAGTACACACATACAGTACACACACACTACACACAGAGTACACACACACACAGAGTACACACACACACACACAGTACATCCTCCCCCCCACACACAGAGTACACCTCCCCCCCCCCCCCCCACTGAGTACACACACACACAAACACAGCACACCCCCACCCACACACACAGAGTACATACACTCTTCTTCCTCCCCCCCCCCCCCCTCCAAAAAAAACACCCCACACGTACACACGCTCACTGACCTTTCCGGGTGAGCGCTATGACAGAGTCCTTCAGGATGAGGACCTGTTTGATGCCGTAGTCCAGTTTCATGCTGTCACTGGGCCGATCCATTCTCACAGGGTTCTTCTTCTTCTCTCCTCCAGCAGAGGAGCAGAGAGGGGCGAACCGCCAACAGTACAAGTTGCCTTTCAAGTTGCCCGCAACCACCTGGCCACAGTCCACCCACAGTACACACACAGACAACAGTACACACACAACATTGGACTAGGGTCCCGTTCGAGGGCCCATTTGTTTGACACACTGTAATATTGCACTGTAATGTGAGGAGAGAGAGAGAGGGGGGGGGGGGGGGGCGGGAGGGGGAGAGAGGAGAGGAAGAGGAGGAGAGAGAGAGAGAGAGGAGAGAGGAGAGAGAGAGGAGGAGAGAGAGAGAGAGAGAGAGAGCTGTGTGCATTTGGTAGGTTAGTTAGGTAGGTTAGGTAGTTAGTAGCGTAGGTGAGGAGAGAGAGAGAGAGAGAGAGAGAGAGAGAGAGAGAGAGAGAGAGAGAGAGAGAGAGAGAGAGACCTGTGTGCATTGGTTAGGTTAGGTTAGGTTAGGTTAGGTTAGGTTAGGTTAGGTTAGGTTGGTTAGGTAGAGAGAGAGGAGAGAGAGAGAGAGAGAGAGAAGGAGAGAGAGAGAGAGAGAGAGAGAGAGAGAGGAGAGAGAGAGAGAGCAGACAGACAGACAGACAGAGACAGAGAGACAGACAAAGACAGAGACAAAGACAAACAAAGAAAGAGAGAGAATCGCAAACAAAATCTCTTAAAGAGACAAAAAAAAAAAAAAGGAAAAAAAAAAAAAAAGAAAACTGAGAAGAAAAAAAAACAAACAAACAAAACAGCCCAACCCCCCCTCTGACAGTACCTGGTCATAAGCCAAGGCCACAGTCGCTATCTTGGAGCAGCAACACCCACGCAGCTGCAGCACGGCCTCATGGGTAAACCCATCGCCGTAAGAGAACTCTTCAGACATATCTGAAGGCTCCGCATTCATGCGGTACACCATCACCCCGTCCGTAACACTTCTGCTGTTGCCCACCGCAAAGTACTGTCCCAGCGAGCTGCAAGAAACCAAAACAAACAGGTGTACAGCTTGTACAGCACCAACAACAACAACAAAAAAACTAACAAAAAAATGTCCACAGGAAGTTATATCACAAAAATTGGAATGTGTGTGTCTTATATATATTATATATTCAATTTCCCTTTTACATGTGTGGTGTATATTTAATATCCATTTCCCTTTACATGTGTGTTACATGTTCAATTTCCCTTTAACAAAGTACTGGATGGGGTATGCAAGTAAAGGGGCAGATCACTTACATCCTACATTGTTAACAAGATTTTGTGTATGCAGCTGTTTTTGCATATATCAACATTATCATAAAGGTAGCTGCATTCCGATTGTAATGAAATACATAAATGAGTTAGTACATCACACACAAACTTCTTCTATGATGTTGTTGATGCCAGACCTTTTGCTCACTTCTCTATTGGTAGCATGTTGACAGTTGATAGTACATTACACACACACACACACACACACACAACCACCCAGTCCTTTTGCTCACTTCTCTACTGTAGCATGTTGACAGTTGATAGTACATTACACACACACACACACACAAACCACTTGCTCACTTCCTTTTGTTCAGCATGTCTCTACTGGTAGCATGTTGACAGTTGATAGTACATTACACACACACACACACAAACTTCTTCTACGATGATGTTGATGCCAGTCCTTTTGCTCACTTCTCTATGGTAACATGTTGACGGTTGATAGTACATTACACACACACACACACAAACTTCTTCTACGATGATGTTGATGCCAGTCCTTTTGCTCACTTCTCTACTGGTAACATGTTGACGGTTGATAGTACATCACACACACAAAAGAAAAAAGCCTCACCTGATACAGTGGATATGGTGTCCTAGGTCGCGGAGGGGGAGGGTGCCCCTCGCATCCATGTTGGCCAAAACAGCATCTCCCGCAACGGAGGAGGACAGCACAGGCATATTTGAAAATGATGTCCCCTTACAGTAGCCAGGACAATGGCCTGCAAATCAAATTAAAAAAAAAAAATCCTCAAAACATACGATACATCCACACAGATCATCTTTCGTCACATAACAGACAAGTTACACATTTACTTGCAACAGCAAGTAGCCCAACTTCTGTTTAAAGCCCCCCCCCCCCCTCCCCCATCAAGTATGTTACTAGTACTACAGAGTAAAATACTGCTGTGGCATAAGGCTATAGGCATACTTCAGTTTTCAGAAAAGAAAAGTTGGAACAGATCAATAATGCACTGGTTTGTTGTCTCCCGTATGTTCATACTGCCACTCATAACTGTAGAGTTATAAATACATAATATGTAGAAAATTAAATTTACTCATAACTGCACAGTTATACATAATAATATGTAGAAAATTAAATTTACTCATAACTGAAGTATACAAATAAATGTAGAATTAAATTTACTCATACTGAGAGTTATACATAATAAATATGTAGAAAATTAAATTTACTCATAACTGCAGAGTTATACATAATATGTAGAAAATTAAATTTTCCTTTTAAGTTATCTTTCAAAACCATTCCCAAAGTCAGAATTGGCTACCTAGATGGTAGTGGTGGTGGTGGTGGTGGGGTTTAGAACAGGTGTATACCCAAAATCTTAAACCTTGGAGCTCTAGCTGAGGAATGAACGCCCCCCCCCCCCCCCCCCCCAACCTACTTTTAGAAAGTAGTTTTACTTCTGGTGGTGTTGTACAGTGGGGGGGGTTCTTGTCACACAGCACACAGGCTCCATGGAGATGACAACTTCTCCTTGGATCTGGAAAACTTCTTCTTCTCATTTCATTGGTTTAATGTCCGATTCACTACAAAGGTGATTTAGACAATGGTACATTTCCGTTATGAATGCACTGAAAAGGGATGAGGGGAAAAAGTGACAGGATAAAGATTATAATGAAGTGGATTAAGTTATATACAAGTTCATTTTAAGTAACTGACCTACTGGTGACTGGCAAATACTTTTCTGCAACTGATACTAGACATGCGACTCTGAATCATACAGAACACTTTGGAAATTTCCGTATTTTTTCCTTAGATCTATCCCTTTGCTTTTATACGAGGCAATGAGCACAGGGCAATCAAACAATATATGATGGACTGGTATAATAGAAGAACAAGTGCAGAAAACATTTTTTGAATATTTAGTTTTCCAAGCATTTAGACATAATTTATGAAATTTCCTCTCGAAACTTATCTCCCCCTTTCCTCCATTGGGGACAGGACAGCTCAGTGGTCAGAGCACTTGCTTTCCCCCAGCCAAGTTAAGCAGCATCAAGCGTGGTTACCAGTTGGATGGGTGACCGTTTGCGCACCTTGGCTCCAGTACATTCCCCCAGTTCACCCAGCTGTCAATGGGTACCTGCCCTCTTTAGAGTCAGGGAAGGTAAAGCAGCGAGGGAGAGGAGATGGGCGCCGCCCCAGGGTTCGCGCTAGGAATTTTTAAAACCGGTACTGCCAGTTGCCATTTCAGAGATATCTTGACCAACTCCCCCAAAATCGGTCCCCAGAAAATAAAATCCGGTACGTACTGTGAACAAACGAAACTAATCAGTGAGGGGGTGGGGGAGGGGGGCATTGTTCGGCAGCAAAACTAAATCTAAATTGAACGCGAATCTCTCAGACTTTGACTGCCGTGCTGCTTGCTGCCACTCGCTTCTTGGGCACGAAGCCACGCAGGAAATAGGATTTTTTTCTAGCGCCTGTGTCACTGTCTGTGTCAGTCTGTTGTTTTGCATGGCATCATTCGTGTGGCTTATATTCTTCTTTCTTGTTTCTATGCTTAGCGCTCATCTAGATCTTTTGTTCAATTTAGATTTAGTTTTCGACTCTTCTCTCTCAAAGCAACGCGCAAATTCATAGTCATAGACCCTCCGCTTTTTGCTTTTCGTAAGAGCATGCCATCGTGTGCTGGTGGGAACGGATGACATTTACAAAACTGTATACACACGGGGACTGGATGTGAAAAAGCACATGAGTGCTTATTCCATTATCCTCGATATAAAAGAATAAAATAAATAAAAATTAATTCAAGACCAAAATATTCTGGATACTCACCCATACCCATCACAGCAATACTAGAAGCGGAAAAGCGGTGTTGGAAATGAAAACGAGGCCCAAGGCAATCCTGAGGCTCATCTTCCAAATTGGCGGAGTCAATGGTGGGCAAGGACAGTCTGTACACCCCCCCTCTTCTGTAGCCAGCAAACACCTTTCCCTGACCGACTGCCCACACAACAGACGTGATACTGGCATCCAGTTTTCATTTCTTCCCGTAAAGATTTGTAGAATCTCTTCATAATTATAGTGCCTGGACCATCCCTTCACATTCTGCAAACTACTGTTTTTTTTCCCTTTATAATATCAAATCCCTCTCAGACTGCATAAAAGTTACAATATGCCGCAGGAAAAAGTATTCACATGATAAATTTTTAACTGTAGGTTAATTTAATCACAACAATCAACTAACCCCCCCCCTCTCTCTCCTCCAAACTCACCACCCCCTTCTGTCGCCAACACACAAACAGTGAACACACACACATGAAAGATTTTAACACTTACACAAATGACTGGAAAGATGGACTCCCATATTCACCACCTCGCAATCACTGTTACACGTGTAACAGCGTTTGTCAAGCAGAGTCGTCATCTCTCTCTGCCACCCCCTAGTCCACAAACGCCGGCAGCGCAAGTTGGCGATGAACAGTCTTTTCCAAAAACGCCAGTTGCATTTCCGGGCCTGCGTTTCAAGCTCATGGGCGTCTGAAGCCAACCACGTCATCCCCGTCTGAGCGATGAGGGTGTGCACGCCTAGCTCCTTCAGGCAGACGCGGAACCAGATGTTGTGCACTTCGCCCAGTCGGTGATAATGTCTCGCCACTCCTGGCAGACTCTCGTGGCAACGATCAAGCTGTGGCCGTCCAGCTTGGAGAGAATGGCCTGCCGCAGTTCTGGCGGCAGGTAATCCATTGGCATGGTCATAGTGGCTGGCTGTGTGTCTTCTGCTCAAGCTGCAGCCAGGTGTATTGTTATAGTATATATATATATATATACTGCCTTCCCTTTTGAGCCGTCTGATGCTGAAGAAGGAGGAGAAAACAGGACCGCAGTTCTGAAATGGGAAGAATTGGGGGTGGTTCAGTTCATTGTAAATATTATACACAACATACTTTTACATTATATGTATCTTATATGTATACGTGTAATTGTAGTGTACTTTTTGTTCTTTGGCAAGAGCTCCGAGGTGCACCAAAGGTGAGATTTTGCATGTGTGACCTTCCTCCCCCCCCCTTCATTAATGATTAAACTGGTAGCCACATTCCAACTTAAGGGATGATGTCTTCAAAAAACAACACCTGTGTGCCTGCATTGTTATCAATTTTGTCATCTGTTTGTAACGGCATGAAATAGCCTACTGTTTTGAAAGGCAGAATGGGTTGTTGATGTGTGCACAAGAAAATAACCCCCAACAACAAAACACCCCCTGCCAGTTGATTGGATATAACCAGCAATTAATGACATGTGAACCTTTGAAATGCTAGGCCCATAGTGAGTCTAGGCTAGGCCCATAGTGAGTATAGCAGGGTTCGCGATAACCGGTAATTGCTGGTATTTTACCGATTGTAAACAGGGAATACCAAAAATTTTCAAAGCAGCCGGTACTGCGTACCGATTCTGTTTGCCTGTGACCGATTAAATTTCAGTCTAAAAAAAAAAAAGACTGAAGTGACATTTTCTGACCGTCTGTCATGCACCTGTGGTTACGCGCCTACCCCTTCCCATCCCTTCCGACGAACTATCTTTGGCGCCAATCTCATAAGCACGCAGAACAGCAAACTTTACTGTGAAAGAATAGAGCTTCGCGCTCTTCTCGGCATGACAGTGACTTCCATTTACAATGAGTAAATGGGGCCTAGATTGAAATATTCTTTTACATCGAGGATAATGGAATTCGCACTCCTGTGCTTTTTTACATCCAGTCCCCGTGTGTATGCAGTTTTGTGAATGTCATCTGTTCCCACCGGGACACGATGGCCTATGAAAAGCGAGGGTCTATGACTATGAATTTGCGCGTTGCTTTGAGAGAGGAGTCAAAAACTAAATCTTAATTGAACGAAAGATCTACATGAGCGCTAAGCATAGAAACAAGAAACAAGAATAGGCTTAGCACAAGTACTGTCACACGAAAGAAGTACTGTCACACGAAAGAAGTACTGTCACAAGAAAGAAGAATAGGCTTAGCACAAGTAAAGTCACATGAATGATGTCATTCAAAACAACAGACTGACACAGACAGTGACACAGGCGCTAGAAAAAAAATCCTAGGCCTACCTATTTCCTGCGTGGCTTCATGCCCAAGAAGCGAGTGGCAGCAACACGCAGTCAAAGTCTCTGAGAGATTTGCGTTCAATTTAGATTTAGTTTTGCTGCCGAACATCTCCCCTCCCCCTCACTGAATAGTTTCGTTTTGTTCACAGTGCGTACTGGATTTTAATTTCTGGGGACCGATTTTGGGGAGTTGGTCAAGATATCTCTGAAAGTGAAATGGCAACTGGCAGTACCGGTTTTAAAAAATCCTAGTGCGAACCCTGGTATAGGCGAGTGGGTCAACTCTGTAGTTCCTACTCTCGGTCTCCATTCATACTGTCACCCATTTTTGAAGCAGTCATAAACAAAACTATTTTACAATGTATTCTTAAAATAACTCAATCTGGATGAAAAAAAGCACATGAGTGCTTATCCCATTATCCTCGATATAAAAGAATAAAAAAAAAATAAAAAAAATAAACAAATGATCTTAACTTTGCTGCCATCTTGGCAGTTAAGGTAAAAGTGTCCCCATAGGCTAACCTATGCTGTTGTTGGGAGCAAGATGTCAGAAACCTCTGCTTCTCCTGGGGTAAAAAATATTGAGGGCCGTGCCCATCTCCTCTCCTTGGCTACTTTGCTTTCCCTGACCCTTAAACAAGTTAAAGAGGGTAGGTATCCATTTACAGTTGGGTAAATTAGGGGATTGTACCGAAGCCAAGGCGCATAAACAGTCCCCATCCACTTGGTGGTAACCACGATGCTGCTTGAGGAAAGCACGTGCTCTGACCACTGGCGTTTTTGACATTGACTTTGAGCTATTGCTATTACGCCCCCATCTTGGCAGAAGGCTACTTAAAGTTTTGCTCACTCACTCAGCACATGATTGCTTATTCTGTTATCCTCGATATAAAAGAATAAATAAATAAATATGATAAAAGAATAAAAGAATAAATAAATAAGTCCCATGTCCCAAAGGACGTAGGAGGGGACACGAGAGAAGTTTTGCAGTCCAGATCAAATCCATTTTCATTTGTGCACAAGTTCTAAAATACTCACACTACGAATAGATGTTTGAATGCTGTCTCCTAGCCCTATCCTTCATTTTCGGTTACACACTGCCTTTAATTTCTTTGTTTGTTAGACTCACCTAACACAAATTCCAAGCGCATGGGTGTTTTGATGTAAGTCACTGAATGAACCTTCGCGCTTGAAAATTGTTTTTGAGAGTTATCCTTCCTTGGCTGCTTGGGCTACACTCCACTTGTCTCATTTTCCAACCAGTTATGGAACTTTTTTTTGTTACTCTCTTTAACCACTTCAGATACCAGTGCATAGGAAAGTACACATGTAATTTGCCATCCATAGATAGCGCATTGGCCATAACAGTATATAACCATGTCTATTTCATTTTCATAAATATTGTCTCTTGTGTACTTTTGTTTTGCTCTTCCTCTTTATACCCTTCATTCATTTATGATATGCATGCTTTTTGTGTCTCTATAGCTCAAAAGAGTTAATGGGAATAAACTATTGTGAATTGTGAAATCCAGCTATTGGCCCATCTCTCGTATTATATTCAATTCAAAATACTTTATTATGTCTAAAACAGTGAAAGTCCGTGGGTTATATGCCATTTATACGAACAAGAATCACGTAAAAATAATATCAACGTAGCACGACATAAATCAAACCTTGCACATTCAGGAAGAACATTGTGGAATAACCTACCTCCCTTTCTAAAATCAGTTCCTTCTAAACAAATGTTTAAGAAGCTTTTGAAGAAACATCTGATGGACAAACTGAAAGTCCACATTATGTTAGATACTACCTCACATTTGGCTGTTTGTTGTTATTTATGCCCATGTTATTTTGTATCTTTATCATTTGTAAAGATGAAAATCCTAATTTATTTTAGTTTTCAACCAAGGTTGATTTTTGTCTTTGATTGTTTTAGAAGTTATTTTTCTTGATTTTTTGTGAGGGCAGGATGAAAAAAAGTTGTGTAAACTTAATCTTTTACCCTCAATAAAGATCATTTTGACTTGACTTGACACAGGTTCTGAACATCAGCACGAACCCATCACAGTATAAAGAACACCAGCAATACCTCAGCCACTTGTAAACTCATCCAAGCAAAATCACATTCGTGTGCGCACCAGTAGACCTATGCCCACGCATCCACACACTCACACATGGCTCGCGCACTCATACGCTACACACACACACACACACACACACACACACACACACACACACACACACACACACACACACACACACACACACACACACACTCACAGAGAGAGTGTGACTCCACTTTCCCCAAAAGTCCTTCGGATGACACTTTAAACCGAGGCCCCGTGTGCGAACGCACGCAGAACATCTTGCGCACACGTTAAATCCTGTTCTGCTTT
>JASPKP010003721.1:0-10000 GCA_030674155.1 Stramonita haemastoma
GGGACTTTTTGGGGAATTGGTTGGAATTATGTTATTAACTTTCAGAGGGGGAAAAAAACCTTTTTTTAAAGTTGGAACCATGTTAGGTTAGGGGGAAAAAAAAACCTTGTTTAAGTTGGAATCAATGTTACTGTGGGGAAAAAAAAACCCTTTTAAATTTGCAACCCAAATGTTAACTCTAGGGAAAAAAAACCCTTTTTAAATTTTTTGGCCTTTTTTCATTTTCCGCCCACTTAAAGTGCCCTCTTTTTCCGTCTTTTTCCTTGATGTGAAGTTGACGTCTGTAATCGGGGTTTTAAGTCTGACAGTCTGAACTCTGGTGTGAATCTGACAGTCGTAACTCATGGGTGAAGTTGACAGTCTGTAATCATGGGGTGAAGTTGACAGTCTGAAAACCTGGTGTGAAGTTGGTCGTAACTCATGGGTGAAGTCTGACAGTCTGTAACTCATGGGGTGAATTGACGTCTGAAACTTATGGTGTAAAGTCTTTTAGTCTTAACTTAGGGTTTGTGAAGTCTGAAGTCGTAACTTATGGTGTGAAGTTGATGTCTTAACTTTGGTGTGAAGTTTTGATAGTCTTCAACTTATGGTGTAAGTGTGACATCTGTAACTTTTGGTGTGAAGTGTTACAGTCTGTAAGTTATGGGGTGAAGTGTTACATCTGTTTCTTGGGTGTGAAGTGTTACGTCTGTAAGAATGGTGTGAAGGTTACAGTCTGTTACTTATGGTGCAAAAAGTGTTTACAGTATTTAAGTTTTTTGGTGTGAAGTTTTTACAGTCTGTAACTTACGGTGTGAAGTGTTAAATCTGTAACTTATGGTGTGAAGTGTTGCAGTCTGTAACCTATGGAGTGAGGTGTTACAGTCTGTAACTTAGGGTGTGAAGTGTTACAGTCTGTAAGTTAGGGTGTGAAGTGTTAAAGTCTGTAAGTTAGGGTGTGAAGTGTTACAGTCTTTTACTTAATGGTGTGAAGTGTTACAGTCTGGTAACTTAGGGTGTGAAGTGTTACAGTCTGTAACTTAGGGTGTGAAGTGTTACAGTCTGTAACTTATGGGTGTGAAGTCTGATAGTCTGTAACTTATGGTGTGAAGTCTGATAGTCTGTCACTTGGGTGTGAAGTGTTACAGTCGTAACTTAGTGTGTGAAGTCTGATGGTCTTTACTTAACAGTGTGAAACATCACAGTCTGTAACTTAATGTGTGAGGTGTGTGTACGCGGGCAGGCCAGGACAGCTTCCCATGGCGTGGTGTAAAGGACATGCTGACCTCCATCCATGAGCACACCCCCATGGCCTGGTCTCGGCCACCCTGCAGTACTTTCCGGCCAGCGTGGCCGAGTTCTTCCGGGAGAAGGCCCCCGCCCCAGAGAACAAGGCCCAGCTGAAGAGCACTGTGGGACACCGAGTATGCCAAGTGGAGAAGTGAGTTTGTGTGTGGGTCATGGCTGGAGTGCATTGCGTCATCAGTATTGGTGTTGTCGTGTGGTATGGTAGGTATAAGGTAAAAAGGTAAAGGTGTCCCGTAACCTAGGTTGTCGTAGGGAGCAAGGCATCAAGACCTCAGGTTCTCTAGGGCCAGCATATTGAGGGGGGGTGCCCATCTCCTCTTCCCTTGCGCTTTACCTTCCCTGACCCTAAAGAGGGCAGGTACCCATGTACAGCTGGGTGAACTGGGGGACAGTAACTGAAGCCAGGATGCGCAAACGGTCATCCATCCAACTGGTAACCATGCTGGACGCTGCTTAACTTGACTTGGGGAAAGCGAGCTTATCCAAGTGGGTAGAGAGTCAGTGGCATGAAATGTAATTCTTTTGTGTAGAATAGTTATTTTTTTGTGAGGGGCAGTAAGTAGATTATCTCCCATGCAATCAGGGCCCTGTCGCAGAGTCTTGTTACTAAATTTGAGACACACCTGCAAATCGGCGACGCTCTGTTTCCTTGGGTGGTGGTTGAAAACTGTCTGTTGCATACATTTCAGCCTTCACGGTGAAATGTAGAATTTATGCAGCTTCTTGTTAGAGGTCACATACTAACTGTTTAGCCATGAAAAAAAAGCAAATAAAAACCTGTTTAGCTGTGCCCACCCAAGGTTTTGTGCAGAGTTGAGAGATGACAAATGTCCATTCTGTTACACACAATGTACAAAATCCAACATCGCTCAGTCAAGAGTGCTAAATTTAGCAGCTCCTTCCTTTTACCTTGTCCAAGTGTGGTCATTCCTGCTATAAATAGCACTAGCTGGCCCAAGCTGGCCTGGCTGGGATGGGATAATAATTAGCAGCTGAGAGGAGCTGAAAGTGGGTGGGAAACTGACAGCTGTGTACATGTTATTGAATGCAGGTATGGGCAACGACAACGACATCATAGCCCACTTCACCATGCAGGCACCCCCCCTCTCTTCCTCTGCATCATCTGCAAGAACATCCTGGATGAGAATAGAGTTGCCTTCGGTCGCCTACAAGTGAGTTCCTCTGGCTTGTTGCTATTTTAGCTTGATTTCACCGCTTTATCTTTTTTTTTTTGTTTTATTTATTTGATTTTTATTTTTCAATTTTGAAATTTTATACCACTTTATGTCTTGGCAGATTTCACTGTGTGAAATTTGGCTGCTCTCCCTGGGAGAAGGGTGTCACTACAAGAGCAGTGCCACCCATTTTTTCTTTACCTGTCTGTAACTGTATTTGTTTCCCTATCAGAGTGGCTTTTTCTAGTTTTTTGCCAGGGACGACTCTTATGTTGCTGTGGGGTTTTTTAATGTGTGTTAAATAATTTTGTATAACACACAAAACCTCGGGTTTATTGTCTCATCCAAAACCTAGCACCCAGATCACCACTCATGGTTTAATGGGTGGGGGAAAAGTTACGGGTCCAGGTGGGATCAAACTACCGAACACTGACCCAGATTTTGCTTTCTAGGCTGGTGTGTTACCTCTAGACTGCCGATGTACGTATTTACCATGTGTGTGTATGATTTTGAAAAAGTAACAGCAGTAAGATTATTAAAGCTGCCTTTTTGAAAGTGAAGTTTGTGGCATTGTGGGAGGGTTTTTACCTTGTTCAAGTCTTAAAGGTGTGTGCATTTGTTTGGTCCGTTGATTTCCATCTCCATGAAACTCCAGTGTTGCTCTTTACCATGAAACCACTCATGCTGTCCTCGTCACATGAAAGCATCCCCAGGCTTATTCCTTTGCTGTCTTTGGGAAATTTGGATGAGATGTAGCAGCACTATTACAGTTTTTTTCAGCACAAATACAAGTGAGGGCATTTTTCCTCATAATGCTGAAACTGTACAATTCTTTGATTTTTTTTCCTGTTTAAATTGTCAGCATGCTTAAAAAAAAAAAAAAGTCCTTTGGACTAACTATAAGCCAGGCCCCGTGTGCGACTGTCACACAAACATCTTGTGCACTATATTAAAAACCCGTTCTTGCCTTTTTGGAAGAGCAGGCCTTTTTGTGCTTGTAGGAGTGGATGACGAAAAAAACCCAACCCAGCATTGCACACAGGTGTTGTCTTTAGACACCATTCCTGAGGAAAAGTCGAGAAGTTTTAGTCCTCAAAGCGGTTTGGGGCTGTATTATGGCAACGTTCTGGTGGCTCCTGCGACAGCACTGGAACCATTCGTATCGGCGATTGCCTTTCCAGTGGACCATTACAGTGACAAGGAGAGGGGGGTCTGCTGCATGGGGTAACAGCTTGCCCTCCCATACTGAAGAGCCTGGAGTGCAGCGCCATAGTCTTCTGAAACTGTGGATGCCTACAAAGGCTAAAAAGAAAAGAAAAAAGAAAAGAAAAAAGGTGGTATATGGTTGTTTTTTGTGGCTACAGGGTGTTGGATCGTTTGGGGCCCCGGGCTCTGTCCAGTCATCTCCGTCGCTTCTGTGACTACCTGGCTTTTGAGCTGGCCAAAAGCACCTCCCAGCTCTTTGGGAGGGTAAGTCATTTTTTAAAGAAATCCTGAAAATTTTTTTTTTTTTTTTTTAATATATATTTTTCTCATTTTTTTCATTAAAAAAATCTGATTTTTTAAAGATAATTTCATGGATTCATTTGTTAAATTTCTTTTTTTTATTTTTTTATTTCTCATCAGTTTTTGATTTTTTGTTGTTGTTGTTGTCAGTTGTTGATGTATTTTTATGAGACTCAGAGAATGGTTGTTACATACTGTAGTGTTTTTTAAGAAGGTTTTAGTTTCAGATATTTTAATGTTTTATTTTTTGCTTTCGGGTGTAATCAGAAAGTGTATTATAAAAATAATCCTCTAAACTTGCAATTTTGATTTCAATATTTTTTAAATGCTTTTTTGATTCTTAACAAAGTGAAAATTCTAGTCATTAAAAGTCAATTGGTAAGAAGAATCATAATAGTCAAGGAATGAGTCTGTGTGTGTGTGTGTGTGTGTGTTTGTGTGTGTGTGTGTGTGTGTGTGTGTGTGTGGTGTGTGTGTGTGTGTGTGTTTGTGTGTGTGTGTGTGAGTGTGTGTGTGTGTGAGTGTGTGTGTGTGTGCATGAGTGTGTGTGTGTGTGGTGTGTTGTGCATGTGTATGTGTGCGCATGCGCATGTGTGTGTTGTGTGTGTGTGTGTGTGTGTGTGTGTGTGTGTGCCAGAGACTTGTAAGCCATTCTTGATTTGTTGTTTGTATTGTTTTTAGGAAATGGTTGTAGTTGATGTGTCTTTGCTGTTTGTCACAGTACTTTGAAGCTCTGAGTGACATGATCTGGAAGTACAACATCCTTGCCATCGATCGCTTCTTTCTGTGCTTGGTGAGTAGGGGGTTTGTGCTGCTACAGTTTTAAGTGGCAGCTTGACCACTATATCGTATTCTGTAAAATTAAAGAAAAAGAATATGATATGAACATACCCCCCATGGGGATGCCAGGGGCCTTTCAGTATAAAATAGCATCCCCACCCTCTGGAAATTGATATTTGTGTGTGTGTGTGTGTGTGTGAAGGTTTTGCCAAACATATATATGTTGTGAGATCTGTTGTAAAATATAACAGTCATTGATCTATATATGTCTTTGTGTGTGTGTGTGAAGGTGTTGCGAAACATATATGTTGCGAGATCTGTTGTTATGAATATAACAGTCATTTATTTATTCTTTTATATCAAGGATAATGGAATAAGCACTCATGTGCTTTTTTACATCCAGTCCCTGTGTATATGCAGTTTTTGTAAATGTCATCTGTTCGCACCGGCACACAATGGCCTACTCTTACAAAAAGCGGAACAGGATTTAACATGTGCGCAAGATGTCATTGATATCTGTGTGTGTGTGAAGGTGTTGCGAAACATGGAGGACACAGAGGGCCAGGTGCGGTTCATCATCATCCAGTATCTGATCACACGAGGCGAGTTCAAGAACAGGGTGGTGGACTTTGTCAGAGAGGTCAGTCAACAGCAGCAGTGGTGAGGGGATGAAGGGGGGATGTGAGTGTCTTGTTGTGGTGTGGTTGTGGTGTCTGTTGAATAACAGTAGGATTGGATTGGATTTGGATTGGATTGTGGTCTTTGTCAGAGAGGTCAGTCAGTGGGAGTGGTCAGGGGATGAAGTGGGGATGTCAGTGTCTTGTTTTGGTGTGGTAGTGGTGTCTGTTGAATAACAGTATGATTGGATTTGGATTGGATTGGATTTGGATTAGATTGGATTTGTATTGGATTGTAGACTTTGTCAGAGAGGTCAGTGAACAGCAGTGATGAGGGAAATGAAGGGGGGATGTGAGTGTCTTGTTGTGGTGTGGTAGGGGTGCCTGTGGAATAATGGTATGATTGGATTGAATTGGATTCTGTCACTTTTTGCACTACTGGTGTGTGTCATGTAGGGTTTTTTTTTCTTTTCTTTTTTCGGTGGTTGCTTATGGTTGCTTATCTGTCAGCTTGTGGCAAGTGTGAGTTTGTTACACTTTCATTGTTTTGTCATGTAGTTTTGGATTTGGTATGTATTTTAGTGTGCCAGTATATATATATATATATATATATGAAAGTATTACTCTTCGAATTGACTCAGACCTGTCTCACACACACGCATGCACACACACATGCATACACGCACGCACGCACATGCAGAGAAAGTGGGAGAAAAGGTACAAGCAAAATCTGTTACCCTGAGTGAACAGTTTTGTTGTTGGTTTTTTTTTGCTTCCAATTCTCACATTTTGATTCACTTGTCACACTGAAATGATTGTCAGTTGTGCGTGTGTGTGTGTGTGTGTGTGTGTGTGTGTGTGTGTGTGTGTAGTGTGTGTGTGTGCACATATGCATATTATGTATGTATGTTGTTTTTTGTTTGTTTGCAGAATTCACCGGAGCACTGGCGACAAAACAACTGGCATGAGAAGCACATGGCTTTTCACCGGGTAAGGAAAGAAAAAAGAAAAAGGACAAGAACTTGAAGGGTGGGGAGAGGGAGGGGTTTGGGTGGGGTGCAATTTTTGTCTGTCTGTCTGTCTGTCTGTCTGTCTGTCTGTCTGTCTGTCTGTCTCTGTCTGTCTCTGTCTGTCTGTCTGTCTCTGTCTGTCTGTCTTGTCTGTCTGTCTCTGTCTGTCTGTCTGTCTGTCTGTCTGTCTGTCTGTCTCTGTCTGTCTGTCTGTCTGTCTGTCTGTCTCTCTCTCTCTCTTCTCTTCTCTCTCTCTCTCCTCTCTCTCTCTCTCTCTCTCTCTCTCTCTCTCTCTCTCTCTCTCTCTCTCTCTCTCCTAATGATTATGACTCTGGAGGAAAAAACTGTTTAGTACTGTAGGGGGCTATGTGTTGAGGCAAGAAGAGAATGCAAGTGACTGCGCTGTGTCCCAGGCCTATCCAGAGAAGTTCTACTACGAGGGAATCCAGGACCTCAACATGCCCATCCAACACCAGTACCTGCCTGTCTACTTTGGCAACGTCTGCCTCGCTTCATCCCCGTGAGTCCTCACACACACACTTCAGTGTAGATAATGGGAAAGATTGTACTGTGGGTTTTTTTTTTTAGTTTTTTTTTTATTTGTATCTTGGTTTGTATTGAGTTGTTTTTTGTTTTTTTTTAATTTTGTTTTGTTTGTATTGAGTTGTTTTTTTTTTCATATTGTGTTGTTAGCCACTTACAGTGTGTTAGATATCATATGTTTTCTCAGTATTAATTAAGTGTATTTTTTCTGTATAAGATTGGGACAACTCTCTCTAATTGTAAAAGACGGTGTTGATTTGGTTTTGATTTGTATTATTTTTTCTATTGAGTTGTATTGTGTTATACTGTATCATGTCATATTGTACTGTTTATTGGTATATTTTGCTGTATGACATGGGGACTGTCATCTGTTTTCACCGGCACACAATGGCCTACTCTTTTAAAAAGCGGAACAGGATTTAACGTGTGCGCAAGATGTTCTGCGTTCTCCTTAGAGGAGACTTGAACCTGCACCTTTAGTTATTGTCAGACCTTGACTTCAAGATTCTAACCACTAGGCTCTGCTGTTATATCACTTATATATTGCAACATAGCCTAGAACAGTGATGTGTTCAGTAGGGACAACTTGATTTGCCTACCAACTACTGATGGAAAATGCCTAGAAAGCAAAAAGTCCAAGTTGGAAGTGTTCAATGGTTTGATCATGGTGGTTCAATCCCCATTTCGGCTAAAAATTTTGCCCCATCCATTAGATCATGAGTGGTGGTCTGGGTGCTATCTTTCGGATAAGGCGATAAACGGAGGTCCCCTGTGTTACACATAATTATCTAGCACGCTTAAAAAAACCCACGGCAACAAGAGAGTTGTTCCTGGCAAAATTCTGTAAAAAAAAAAAAAAAAAAAAGCCACTCTGATAGGGAAACAAAACACAGTTGCAGACAGGAAAGAAAAGATAAAAAATAACTGGTGGCGCTGCTCTTGTGGCGACACGCTCTCCCTGGAAAGAGAAGCCCAAATTTAACGCAGAGAAATCTGCCATGATTTAACCCTCTTAGGGATTTGCCGGGATTAAATAATTGCCCCCCCCCCCCCCCCCCCCCCCCGGAATCCTGACCCAGGATTTACCGGGATTTACTCACATTAGTTTTCCATGACGCAATGACTTCACTGATCGCTATCACATGCCGAAGCTTTATCACGCTGGAGGCACAGATGATGTAGTGAGAGTCTGGAAGTAATTATAGCTGAAGGGGGAAAAGGCGAGTGAGCATGTGTGCCTGACCTGATTTCGTGATGAAATGCGAAATCTAGGGGCAGTTTGTGTTCAGAAAATCTGAATGCAAGAGGGTTAAAGTGGTGTGAAAAATGAAAAGGGGCCTTGACAGAGCAGTGTGTGTGTGCTTGTGTGTGTGTGGTGTGTGTGTGTGTGTGTGTGTGTGTGTGTGTGTGTGTGTGTGTGGTGTGTGTGTGGTGTGTGCGTGTGTGTGTGTGTTGTGTGTGTGTGTGGTTTCAGGTGTTTGACCTGATGATTCATCGCCTGTTGGAGTCGCTGTTGGTCAAGGTGCTCGATGGCATCCTGGACCACATTGGCTGTCTGTACAAGTTCCATGGTCAGTAAAAGTGTGTGTGTGTGTGTGTGTGTGTGTGTGTGTGTGTGTGTGTGTGTGTGTGTGTGTGTGTGTGTGAGTGTGTGTGTGTGTGTGTGTGTGTGTGTGTGTGTGTGTGTGTGTGTGTGTAGTGAGTGAGTATGTGTGTGTGTGTGTGTGTGTGTGTGTGTGTGTGTGTGTGTGTGTGTGTGTGTGTGTGTGACTTACACACTGTATTGTAAAACTTAAAACTGACAGCCCTTTCTTGAAAATAGCCAGACATTTTTATAACACACTGTATATGGATGCCTGTAGTGTACCAAACTGGTCAGCAGCTAAGAGGGAAACGTAATATGGTTTGGTGACATGTGTTGTGTTGTGTGTGTGACAGATCACCCCATCACCTACCTCTACAACACTCTCTTCTACTACGAGAAGCGGCTGAGCTCTGTGCCTCTGGTGAAGAGACGACTTGTCAGCGCCATCATTGGTAAGTTTGACCTGTGTGTGTGTGTGTGTGTGTGTGTGTGTGTGTGTGTGTGTGTGTGTGTGTGTGTGTGTGTGTGTGTTTGAATTTTTATTTTATTCTTTTATTTCAAGGATAATGGAATAAGCACTCATGTATTTTTTTTTTACAACCAGTCCCCGAGTGTATGCAGTTTTGTAAATTTTGTCATCTATTCCCACTGGCAATGGCCTACTCTTTCGAAAAGTGGAACAGGTTTCAGTGTTGATTCTAGGGTGCGCCCTTGCGGGATTCCCGCATTTTTTTCAACTTTGCCGCAAAATAATGTGACCAGTGCGCCCTGACGGACGCAAAAAAACTGTGGATAGCGCATATTTGAACAAACAGTGCGCCCCCGCAACTGCCGTTTGTATAGTTTCAAAATAGCGCTACATGCGTGGGTCATTACGCTACATGCGTGGGTCATTACGTTGATACCCCAGGGACAGCAGGATGCACTGATTAGCGCCCACAGTCATCAAAATCGTCACACAGCGGCTGGTCTGACGTCATTTTCTGACTCATTTACGTCATTACGTCATTTTTCAAAGGAGCCGTGAACTCCTGAAACAAGTGACGTCATTGTGACAGAGATCGTTAGTGGAAGAAGCCGCGTCCCGGCAGGGTTCAAAGCTGCCAGACCTAAGAGTTTTCAAGGCGGTTTTTCAGATCTGGCTAGACAAGTAGCCCGTGCTTGGCAACAATGATGGCATAGGGTAGACTATCGGCTGGAGATATCAAAATGATTTTGGACACCCCCCCCCCCCTCTCTCTCTCTCTCTCTCTTCTCTCCTTCCCCCCCCCCCCCCCCCCCTCTCTCTCTCTCTCTGCATGGGAGGAAAAACAAGACTTTGATATTAGATTTCTCCTCTTTTCTCATCTAGATTTAGATCTCTCTTTAACAGAAAATCTCTCTCTCTCTCTCTCTCTCTCTCTCTCTCTCTCTCCTCTCTCTCTCTCTCTCTCTCTCTCTCTCTCTCTCTCTCTCTCTCTCTCTCTCTCTCTCTCTCTCTCCTCCCTCCTGGGGAGG
>JASPKP010003721.1:15000-19194 GCA_030674155.1 Stramonita haemastoma
TGTACATAAAGGGAATTAACACTTTGTACCCCAAGGGTGCAGCTGCACTGCAGTCTCTGTGGACCAGCCCTGCAGCAGCTGAGTGCAGTGTGCACTGGGTCATCATAGTAAAATCCTCATATCTTTTTTGTTTGAAGCCCATTTCTTATGAAACTATGGCATTGTGTGGGTAAATGACTGCCCATTATATGCGTGCATAAAAATTTATATTGCATAAAAAAGAGTATGTTAATTATGGTGTCAAATTACATAATTGCTCTGATTTTAAGTGGTGATCCCACTGATGGGCTTATGATTTTTACACAATGTATGCAACAAATACAAACACAACAACAACAAAACTATACAAGAATCTCAAATAAACAGGGACAAACATAGGTACTATACAAGTTTTCTTCCAGCATGCATCAAATGTAATATAATCAAAGGGAACCACTGAACTGTAGACACGACACTGTCACAATAACGATCATGGAATATACAGATAACATTTCTTCCCTAGTCCAAGAAAGTTCCTGAACTTTTCTACACTACTTTATTCATATGTACAGAATGTTTGCACTTCACCAGGTGGCTTGTAGTTCATTTTCATGTAAACAGTTGGTGTTTATCGTAGCGGTACTCACAGTACCAAGGCCACGCCCCTCCCCAGTCACCCCCCCCCCCCCACTTCCCACCCCTTTTAGCTGGCCTATCTCGCGGCACACAGTGAGTATCACGAGACTCAAAGCTCTCACGATGTCTATCCAAAACACGATCTTTATCGGCAACGTAATAACTGGTTTAAAACTTCTGTTACTTTGTCAGCAGTGAAAGTATGATGTACCAAAGCCATACTACAAGCATATGACACGTAAAACAACAATAAACACAACAAAAACACGCTCAATTTATATGCAAATTAGCTGTGAACGATGTGCGACCAACGTGGCAGCTAAAGCCAACATGCTAAAACGACCATGTGAGAATAGAACAGAATGGGAGGACGAAAGTGAAAGTACCTGCTGTGGTACGGATTAATCCGTACCCCGTCCAGGGGAGATGATCGCGTGGTACGGATTAATCCGTACCCGGGGTAGAAAGTGTTAAGGAACTGGCAGGGCGGCTATTCAGTTGGCCTGGGAGATCATAAAAACCCTCACCAGATGCAGCTGTCAAGATTTGAACCCATGAATTCATGGACACACAGGATTGAAGAAAGTGAAACAGTGTTGACCACTGGGCTGTATCACCCGTCATTAAGTATTGATGTAGAAGTTTAATGTTCTGTGCATGAAACACAGTGTCTCCAGAATGTTTCTAAAGTTAGACAACAACAGTGTGTACTGTCTGACCAGTCGTTCATTGTGTAGAGGTGAATGACAAAACATTCACATTTTTTCCGCTTCCCTTCACATTCTATTTTATGTATATATATATCCTGTAGTCTTCTCAGTGGTGGGGGCTGCCATGGATGACTTGACAACCAGCCCTCTCCATCTTTCTCTTCTTGTCTTTCACAGTCAAAAGTAAGTAAACCTCTTTCTTTCTCTTTCACATGGACAGGTAAGTAAACCTTTTTGTCTCACAAGTTATACACTTTCATGTTTTAAACATGTAAATGTTACTAGACCTTAGTGTATGTACACAAGCAAGTCAAAACATTTCATGTCATACAAAATAAGTAATCATGTCACTTAACATGAATTGAAACTTTTTGTGTCCCCTAGACAAATTAACAAATGCATTGTTTACTCAATGTACCATCTGGAAATAAAAAATTTGACTTTGGTAGGTAAAAGGGTAAAGGTGTCCCATAACCTATGTGGTCATAGGGGAGCGAGGCATCACAGACCTGAACTTCTCCAGGGGCCAGCATGTTGATGGCAGCGCCCATCTCCTCTCCCTCGCTGCTTTACCTTCCCTGACCCTAAAGAGGGCAGGTAGTCATTCACAGCTGGTTGAACTGGGGGGACTGTGCTGAAGCCAAGGCAGGTAGTCACCCATCCACTTGGTAACCACAAACGATGCTGCTTAACATTGGCTGGGGGAAAGCGAGTGCTCTGACCACTGAGCTATCCCGTCCCATGTCTTAAAAATGAGTAGACCTTTATAACATCAGAGAGTGGACAGACCTTGGGTGGAACGATATACTACTGAGGGCAGAGGACTGTGGGTCTGTTGCATGGGTAACATCTTGCCCTCCATACTAAACTTACCCAGGCTTTGCGCTCTAAAAGACTAGAGCGCAACTCCATAAGTCTTCCGAGACTGACGGGCGCCTACTTCTACTTCTTCTCCTCTCTTCTAGGAGTCGTACTGGGTGGTTCTGAACGACCGCATCCTGTCGACGATCAACAGCCCCGTGCTGACGGCGCCCTCCCCCGACATGAACCCGTTCCGCATGTTTGGGTTCAGCACGTGCCACTCCATGCTGGCCCTGACCGACACCTCTCAGCTGCTGGGCCTGTGTCACGCCGTCTGGCACCATGCCGGCATCGGGCAGCTCAGCCACCTGCCTCAGTCAGTGATCCTCTGTGGGGTTTTGGTTGAGGTTTTTGGGGGGTGGGGTGGTGTGGGTGGGGTAGGGTGGTGGGAGGGTGGAGGGGTGGGGTAGGGTGGAGGGGGGGGAGGGAGGGGGGGAGGTGGGTGTGTGTGTGTGTGTGTGTGTAGGGGGAGGGGATATGTGTGGGTGGGGTGTGTGTGTTTGTGTGTGTGTGTGTGTGTGTGTGTGTGTGTGTGTGTGTGTGTGTGTGTGTGGTGTGTGTGTGTGCATGCAAGGTTTGTAAAGGAGGATTGAACGTCTCAGCATTTATTTGTCACAAAAATTGCCTTGTATTCCATTCATATGTGGGTTTTCAGTGTCATTTCCGGATATCACAGTACTACCAACATTCTTCCACACCAGGGGACTCTATCCCCTGAGCTCTGCCTGCAGTGTTGTTGCCCCTGGACCCCACTGGGAGCCCAGGCAGTTCCCAGATTGCTACCATGTTTTCCGCCCTTCTCACTCACTTATTTCCATTCTCATGTCAGATTATTGTGATGATGGTATTCTTTCCCCCATGGAGATGCCAGGGGCCTGTCTGTATAAATGTCATTCCCACCTTTTGGAAATTCTGTGCTAGGAATCCCCTCTTTTCTATCCCTCTCTTTGTTCCTTTTTTTGTTACCTACTTCTTTCCTACTTTCTGCCATCTTGGTCCATTCTCCTGCCTTTTTATTTTTAGACTGACTCAAAAGATGAAAGTTCTCACCCACGCCGAAGTCAGATGTGCTGGGCCTGACTTGTCAGGTGCTTAACGTCAGTGCAATGCATTTTCTCATTTATGACAGATAACAATAGTTGCTGTCTGAAAAAAAAAAAAAGTTGCTGTCGGAGTGTTGGATGAAGAAGTATTCTTTAGCTCCAGTAAACATTGGGATATGTTTAAAATAAACACATTCAGTGTGCAGTATCTTTCAACCTCAAATAAAGGGACGTAAACATGTATAGATTTTATTTTGTGTATCTGTGTAATTAAATGTAATGGTCTCATGTCATGGTTTTTTGTGGTTTTTTTAGGTTTGTGCGAGAGCAGTTGCGACCTGTGATCAAGACAGAAGAGCAGTTGTTGTTTCTCTGCCATCTGATTGGTCCATTCCTTCAGCGCTTCCACCATGAGCGCACACGCTGTCTGATGGAGGTAAAATAGGCACAAACTTCTGTCTGTTCATGCAGATTCGTTCACACGATTTTTCTTTATCTGTATGGAACTTTTGATATGAAACTTACCCCCACAATGCACAAATCTAACATCACTCAGTCAGGTGTGCTAAATTTAGTGCGCCCCTTCCATTCACCAAGTCCAAGTGTGGTCAGGTCTTGCTGTAATTAACATTGGCTGGGATGAAATGGATAGCAGCCGAGAGCAGCTGAAAGTGGGGGAAACTGACAGCTGTGACCCTACCCTACTTCAGCATATGCAGGCAGATACGCAGCCTTACCATTGGCACTTTTTGTGGACTGATTGGAGTACTATTTTGTCTTTTAATGAAGTAAATACACTGTCCCTTTAAACAAAATTTTTTTTGGCAGTCTCTCTCATCAGCTACCTTGGCTGGGTGACTAGTGCAATAGCCACAGGTTTGGACGTTGAAGGTTATTAAAAGCTGATCTGTGTTTGTGGGGAGAGGTTTGGAATGCTGGCTGACTTCTGTCCACTGTGAGTGAGG
>JASPKP010003722.1:0-5000 GCA_030674155.1 Stramonita haemastoma
GCCTACTTACCTACTACCTACCTACTACCTACCTACCTACCTACCTACCCACCTACCTCCCTATATCCATCCATCCATCCGTCCGTCTGTCCGTCCGTCCGTCCGTCCGTCCGTCCGTCGTACATACATACATACACACAAAACACACACACACACACACACACACACACACACACACACAACACACACACAACACACACACACACACACACACACACACCGTACATAATACATACATACATACATACATACATACATACATACATACATACATACATACATACATACATACATACATACATACATACATATACATACATACATACATAATACATACGTGCGTACGTAGGTAGGTACGAATTTACGTACATGCATGCCTGCCTACCTACCTACCTACCTACCTACCTACCTACCTACCTACCTACCTACCTACCTACCTACTTACCTACCTCCCCTACCTACCTACCTACCTACCTACCTACCTAACGTGTTGACTATACAATGAACTCACTAACGTGTTGACTATACCACGAACTCACTAACGTGTTGACTAAACCAAAAAACTGTTGATTGTTCTATGAAGAGTCGAGTTTTCCATGAACTCACTGAAAAGTTGACTATTCTGTGACAAGTTGACTATTCCATGAAGCATGGTAGCTAGTCTATCATTGGTGGGTTCGTTCCATAAATGTACGATTAAGCATGCACATTGGACAACCTTTGTCCTTTTTTGTTTGTTTTCGGCTTGTCTTTTTTTTCTTTTTGGTTTATTTCTTAGACAAGGCAAGATCAAGAGAAACATCAGGTTGAGGACAGAGACATGTGGCATGTTCATGTTCATGCATCTTAAACAATAAATACGCCCCTCCTTTTCAAACAAAAAGTTATTTTAGTACCCCCCCAAAAAAAAAATCAAGTTTAATCCCAATCATTCAACCCCATTATTCCAATACTTCGTCTTCCCTCTGCCAGACGCTGTTTGACAAGTTAGCCTGACTGCATAATTGTGACGCTCCACCGCATAATCAGTCTCACTGCACCAAAGGGCAATTTTCAGTTATTGACATATTATACATTTGCGATGAAATGGCCATACAATACCAAAAAAACCCAGATTGAAATTCGGACAATTCTTTCAAACTTTATTACAACCTGAAATGGTAACAGCAGCAAGTGACAAAAGGAGAAATCGACAAGATTTGCATCCTAATAGGTGGTCAGAATGAAGGCTTGGTTATATCTAAAACATATTTAAAGGCAAAAGGAAACAAAATGATGCCTTGATGTTTCATTACAAGGTAGGATATTGGCTATAGTTGTATAATAAAACAATATCTCGAACTTGTCAACTTGACCCCCACCTGCCTTTAATGGCTCCTAGCAGAAAAGTGGGTCAGGTGCTAAGCAACTCATTTTAGGGTGGAGCGCCACAATTATCCACAAGGGATAACCCTAATGCAGAAACTCTCTCTGACCCACCGTGGATAGTTGATGTCGAAGACAGGTTTGTATAAGGCGCCGGCACACAGTCCTGGAAAATATAAAACACCAACACATCTTTCACTAAGCTACAGTCTCTCTCTCTCTCTCTCTCTCTCTCTCTCTCTCTCTCTCTCTCTCTCTCTCTCTCTCTCTCTCTCTCTCTCTCGCTCTCTCTCTCTCTCTGTCTCAGAACATCTTGCGCACACGTTAAATCCTGTTCCGCTTTTTGTAAGAGTAGGCATCTGTGTGCCGATTGGAAACAGATGACAAGATCTTTAAAAGGCATACACACGGGGACTGGATGAAAAAAAGCACACGAGTACTTATTCCATTATCCTTGATATAAAAAGAAAAAAAAGAAAAGAAATAAGCATCTCTCTCTCTCTCTCTCTCCTCCTCTCTCTCTCTCCTCTCCTTCTCTCTCTCTCTCTCTCTCTCTCTCTCTCTCTACTCTCTCTCTTAAAAGAATAAATAAATAAATAAATCTCTTCCTGCACAGTTTTTGTCAAAATGAAAATAATAGAAAATGTAATCAATTTGATTTGTACATGCACATATTACAAAAAAATAAGGCATGAATAGTTCGGGGATAATCAACTAAATGAAGATATAAAGGTAAAGGTGTGTGTCCCATAGCCGGTGTGGCCGTAGGGGAGCGAGGCGTCAGAGATCTCAGCTTCTCTCGGGGCCAGCATATTGATAGCAGCGCCCATCTCCTCTCCCTCGCTGCTTTACCTTCCCTGACCCTATAGAGGGCAGGTACCCATTTATAGCTGGGTGAACTGGGAGAACTGTACTGTAGCCAAGGCGCGCAAACGGTCACGCATCCAATTGGCAACCCGGCTCCACGCTGCTTAACTTTGGTATGCGGGAAGCAAGCGCTCTGACCACTGAGCTATCCCGTCCCCAAGGAAGATTTAGTTTGTGATATGCTAACCAACTGTGACACATAGTTTATGCAAAACCTTACACAGTTTATATACTGTGCTAAATAAGAGAAAGGTGTAAAAGGTACAAGATATTTGTGACACTCCACCACGAAATGAGTGGCTTAGCACCTAACCCACTTTCCGCTGGGAGCTATTAAAAGGCAGGCGGGGTCAAGTTGGCAATTTTGACATTTTTATTGATTATAAAAGTATAACCATTATTCTACCTCATAATGAAATATCAAATCATAAGTGTGCCTTCTTTTGCCTTAAAACGTGTTTTAAAAAACAACCCAAGCCCTCATTCTGACAACTTATTATGATGCTAAAACGTTTTAATGTCACCCTTTTTGTCATTTCCTGCTGTCTACCATTTCAAATTGTAATAACTGTTCAGAGAATTGTCCGATTCAATCTGGGGTTTTTTTTGGTATTGTATAGCCATTTTATTGCCGTTTGATAGCATGTCAATAACTAAAAACTGACCTCTGATGCAGGGCAACTCTTTATGTGTGGCGCATCACATTTGAAAACTCTGACTACCAGAACAAACCAATCATAATGTTGGAAAAGGGCTAAAGGCTAGAATCGTGTGTGTGTGTGTGTGTGTGTGTGTGTGTGTGTGTGTGTGTGTGTGTGTGTGTGTGTGAGTGCGTGTGTGTTATGTATGTTGTGTGTGTGTGTGTGTGCACGCGCGCGCGCGCGAGCGAGCGTGGGTATGTACGCGTGCCTGTGCATGCATGCACTTAAATGTAAGCGTGCGTACATATACATACCAACAGTTCGAGCGCAAGTTAAGGACTGAAATGATTTTGATATCGTGTTGCTTAATGTTTTGTTTGTTTGTTGTTTTTTTTTGTTTTTTTTTTGGGGGGGGCTGTTTTTGTTTTTCTTTCAGATGGGCGGTGCTAGATATTTGAAGGTATTGGGAGGAGCAAAAGGGGTTGGTTTTTGACCTGAAGGTGAAACCTACTGGAGACACTGAAACTAAATGAGGTAACACCCTTGGTGTGGCTTTTGTGGTGGGTAGCTAGGACTATACACAACATGCTACGATATGGTATAAAACGAATATACTCACCTATCGCGTTTTTACTCGGCATGTAAAAAGCATTTGTTTCCATTGGATAGGAAGAATACCTAGAGACAGAGACGTTGTCTTTCTATGTTTTTTCTTTTTACAAACTGTTTTTTCACTCAAAGTGAGAATGTATTTACATAAAAAAATTGAGTCTGTAAATGAGAGAGAGAGAGAGAGAGAGAGAGAGAGACAGAGAGAAGAGAGAGAGAGAGAGAGAGAGAGATGAGAGAAGAGAGAGAGAGAGAGAGAGAGAGAGAGAGAGAGAGAGAGAGATAAGGTTTGCCCACAGAGCTGCATGCCAGACTCTGTGAAACTTCTTCTTAAAGTCCACAAAGATGTTGGTAAAGATCTTGTTGGTGTTGCAAGTATTTCTCACAGTGTATTCTAAGATTGAACATGTGTTCGGTTATGCTCTGTCCTGCTCTGAACCCTGCTTGCTCTTCTTTGATGATCTCCTCAGCTTGAGGCTTTAGTCTGTTCAGAATTCTTATCTTGAGTTTGCTTGGATGGCTGATCAGGATGATGGTACGGTAGTCTTGGCATCGTTGTAAGTTGCCTTTCTTCGGGAGAGTGATAATCGGGGTCTGTGTCTTAAGTAATGGCTCTCCCCTGTCCGTCAAATCTTATTGCAGATGGTAAGTACACCTCTATATCATGGTCTCTTCTCCTGCCTGGACCAGTTCTGATGGAATAAGGACGGTGGCAGAATGGTTAAGACGTTCGCCTGCCAATATGTAAATCGTGAGTTTCTGGGTTCGAACCCAGCCTCGCCCTTTCTTCCCAGTTTGACGAAAAAATCGAACTGAATGTCAAAGTCATTCGGATGAGACTCGAAACCGAGGCCCCGTGTGCGAATGCACGCAGAACATCTTGCGCACACGTTAAAACCCCGTTCCACCTTTCGGAAGAGTAGGCCATCGTGTGCCGGTAGGAGCGGATGACAAAATTATAACAAACCAGCATGCACACAGGTGTCGTGTTTAGACACCATCCCTGAGGAAAAATCGGTGAGTTGGAGTCCCAGAGCGGCTCGGGGCTGTAGGTATATGGCAACGGTACTGGAACCATTCGTATCGGTCAATGCCCTTCCAATGGATCATTCCAGTGCCGTGGAGAAGGGGGGTCTGCTGCATGGGTAACAGCTTGCCCTCCATACATACTTGCCCAGGCTTTGCGCTCTAAAGTGTACAGCAGCAACAAGACAACAACAGTTGATCATCGTTGTTCGTCGTTGATCTTTGCGCCTGGTGGCAGCATGATCTGTGGCTCTGTAGGTCAAATGCAAGCGCTTTGATTTGTCTTTACAAGAGATAGCGCTATACAAATTCCATGTATTATTATTATTATTATTAATATTGTCCACTCCTGCTGACTTCCCTCTTTTTAATAATTTTGTTGCTCTTTCAACTTCTTCCCGTAGGACGGGGTAGCTTCTGGTGTTGTGTGGTGGAGGGACATCTAGCACCTTGGGGTCTCCTGTTGTTGTGTGAGTGAACAGTTCAGAGCAG
>JASPKP010003723.1:0-19190 GCA_030674155.1 Stramonita haemastoma
TTCATTTTTTGATATCAGAAACCCCTATGATCAAGTAGGCACTTACGATTATTCATAACTTAAAATGATTGTTTGCCCGGGATGCATGTATGATTATTTTAAAAATTTTTTTGAGGAAAAGACCATTCAAAAAAAAAATTGGACATACATAGTTAAGTCCAAGGTTTATAGACATGGGATCCACCAAGGATCAGTAGGGGCACCAACGTTTTTAAATATTTTAACAAATTATGATTTTTCAAAATGCAGTGCCCAAACAGTATTAAATTGGTTCCGCGCAATATTTATGCTCTGGAGAAAGTTACAAAAAGGCATCTCTTTACGATCCCTAACTACTTTTAAAAGGCTCCCCAAAAAATGATTAAGTAAAATACGTGAATTTCTAAAAGATAATGGATTAATGTATCCCCTGAAAAAACATATGATTTTTTCAATCGGGTTACGATCCACAGGTACACCACCTTTAAAAATTGGAGTTTCGTATTAGAATAAGACAAAAAAAAAATTTTTGGGGTTTTTCTCACTTCAAAACTAACAGGAATAACACTAGAGCATTCCTGACAAAACCCAAAAAAAAGTCTAAAAAATGTCCAAAAATTGTTAGCAAACAACACGGGGGCCAAGATATTTCTCTCTTATTCATTTAACAACAGCTTTGTTCTTCTTCATCGCGCGCACAACACACACACCACAACACACACACACGCCGCGCGCCCCCGCGCGCCACATACACACGCACACACACACGAGTACAAACACAAAAAAATACGTACAGTTATACATTACTAGATAAGAAAGTAAAAAGCCCCCCCCCCCCCCCCCCAAAAACACTTTTCTTATCAAATCCATTGTAGCATAAATAGATATCTAGAAGCCACAAACACACACACACACACACAAAAACCCCACACGTACAACACACACACTACATATATACACACACCGCACCACACACAACCCTCTCCTCCTCTCTCTCTCCTCTCCTCCCCCCCCCCCCCCCCCCTCACCCCATCCCTGCCAACAATGCTTTACCCAAAAACATTGTAAAATAGAAAACCCAAATATTAAGATTGCAGCTTTTCAGATTTTTCAGAGAAAATGAATCACACCTGAATCAACACAACAACGCAGACATCACTTGAATTCTTCAAACGATTAATTCTGAGCCTTTTTTGTGGGGCAGAAAAAAAGTAATTGATTCTCTACAGAAAAAAAGTGCGGTAATAATTTTTTTTTGAAAAAAAAAGCGCATTCGCCTGCCGCATCCCTGAGATAGCTAGGGAGAAAAACCCGTTTCCTCCTCCTCATAAAAAAAATTACAGGGTGCCTTGTAATGTCTTGTGATTACTACTACTACACTACTACTACACTACTACAAATACTACTCTTAACACAACTAACTACCCTCTCCTCCCCCCCAACTACACTAACAAACTACTACACTACTACTACACTACAATTTATATGGAATTTATAAAACAAACAAAAACGATAAAAAACTGAGGATTCGAACCCGACTGAGGCGTTTTAATTTTGGGGGAATGTTTTATTTTTCGCTTTTCGGCTAAACTAAGCTCGAGGTTTACAATACAATGGTGGCTTTTTGCGTGGCGACGCCCCTTTCTGCCCCGTCCTATATATCCGCATTCCGCTCTGGGGCCGGGGGTTTTTGGCGGATATTTAAGGCTCTGTGCAGTTTCATAATGTGGGTTGGAATTTGTGGGCTAAAAGGGAAAGATTTGGGAGCCGTGATGTCAAAAGTCATTAGTTTCATTGCTCATGCAGATTTCATATTGGTCGTTACTAAACGACAGATTATCTTCAAACTTTTTTTTTTAATTCAGAATAAAAAATATATTAGATTTGTCTGTCCCCTGTTTTCCCTTTCCCCCGTATCTTTTTTTTCTTTAACCTAAAATATCGATAAGTTCAATTAAATCTTAATTCCAAACATAATTTTCCCGGAGCAGTTAGTGTTTTTCTTAAAAAAAAAAAACAAATACAAGGTTCGTATCAATCTTCCATTCATAATCACCCCCGTCCATCTCCCCCTCCCCCACTCCCATCCCCAACTTCACACACACACTGTGTGTCAAAACACAGTGCTATTCTTTAATGTTTTTCCCCATTAATCATCGAATACCCGAATGACAATCATTACAAGCAAAAAGTACGGGGAGAGAGAAAAAGAGATAAGTTTTGGGGCAAAGTCCGATTTGCCCCGGTTTGAATGAGCTACTGCAATTGATATTTATCTCTAAAAAATGATCCATATACCCTTTGTTTAAAAAACACACACACACACACACACACAACACACAACACACACACACACACACAAACACACAAAAACACACACACAACCAAAACCACACGCCCCGACCCACACAACGCCCCCCCCGCCCAACCACCACACTCACACACCATTATACTCATACATAGCAACATACCATATCATATCATCATTTATTGCCGGTTAAGTTTTTAAAATTTTTTTTGTCCAGTAAAAGGTGCAGAAAATCCAGTAAGTGAACGTTTTCATCCATCTGTGGTGGGACAAACAGAAAGGGTGCTCTCAGTCACAGTGCACGTTACGCAATAAAATACAAACATGGACCATCCAATCATAAAAACCCCACACTCTCCGTTTTTCGGCAACATAGCAGGGTATTAACATATATATATCGACCTTTTTTTTTATTTTTTAAATCCCATTCAGAACGTGAATTTTTAACCAGTTTTTAAAACCCACACAATTTTGTTCCTGAATTGTGTCTTCCTTTTATTTTTTCTCACCCTGCAAAATAAAATATCAACATTTTGAACCCCCGATTTTCAAATTAAGACACACAACCGCAGACTAACACCTTTATTCAAACAAAACTGACTTTTCGGGGGGGTGGGAAGGGAAGGAGAGCCCCAATCAAACTAACACACTTTTTCAACCTCAAAACCCCCCCCCCAAATCAGACACAGTGATGAAAACCTCCGCGAAATAAACGTCATTTGGGCCTACGCCTTTTTGGAGTTGCAGCGGGAGGGGTCTTGAGCTGCTGGCAGCGGGAATGTCCTCTGGGCAGACTGCTCGTTGAGGTCCGCCCACAGTGCGGGCAGGGCACGAGGTGGGGGTTTGGGGGAGGGGGGGGGGCGGGGGCAGGTGCGGGGGGAGACCCCCGCTCTCCATCTCTGCATCGTTTGGGCTAGCGATTTTGGCGATGAACCCCTCGTCCTGCCGCCGCCAGTCCGCCTTCTTCTTCTTCTTCCAAGCACACGGGGGTTGGGGGTTTGGGGGATGGGGGCAAGAGGGGGGGACAATGAACGACAAAATAAAAATGGGGTTATAAGGGTGTCGACAAGAAAGGGTGTGGGAAATCAGAGGAGAAAACTAGAGGATGGGGTCAAAGGGTTTTTGGGGGCATAAGCCCGGGGGCATAGAAAAAGATATTTAGGATGTGGGGATAAGGAGGGGCGTAGAGGATGAAGTCATAGAGGATGAGGGCTAGAGGATGAAAAAAAAGAGAGAGAGAGAGAGAGAGAGAAAAGAGAGAGGGGAGAGAGGAGAGGAGAGAGAAGAGAGAGGGGAGAGAGAAGAGAGAAAAGAGAAGAGAAAAGAAGAGAAGAAAGAAAGAAAGAGAGAGAAGAGGGAGAGAGAGAGAGAGAACAAGAGAGAGAGAGAGAGAGAAAAGAGAGAGAGAGAGAGGAGAGAGGAGAGAGAGAAAACACAGAAAACAGACAGAGAGACAGACAGAAGACGACAACGGGAGGGAGACAGACAGGCGGGGAAACAGGAAAAGACAGGGGGAGTCTTTTATGTGGGTAAACCCCCAAAGGTAATCCCCCGGGGTTTTTGGGCTCGACATTTGCTAATTCACCTTTTTCTGTTTCATTTGATCACAAGCAAACCCCTCCAAAAACAAAAGAGAGAGAGAGAGAGAAGGGAGAAAAGGAGAGAAGAGAAGGAGAGAGAGAGAAAAGGGGAGAGAGAGAGAAAGAGAGAGGGGAAAAAACAATTTTTTTTTTTTTAAAAACCCTGGGTTTGTGACTAAAAACGAGATTTTTTTTTTTTCCCACAAAAAAATTTAAATTTTTTTGCATCATTCTTAACGCCCCTTTTTTTTTTCCCCCCCCAACGAACGGGAAAAAACACCACCTTTCCCGTTTTTTAAATCACAAAAATGATTTTTACAAACCCCCAAACTTTTTTCCCGCCGGGGAAATTTTTTTGTCCCCTGTTTTAGGTTTTTTCGGGGGCCAACCCTTTTTACCATGCATTAGAGGGAAAACAGGGGGGCATCAGCAAAACGCCTAGAACGATGGGGGGGGGGGGGGGTGGGGGACAATTTTTTTACGACTGTCAGCAAAACATTTTGCCCCCTCCATCCCTAGTGCTTTGGGCACGGTGGGTCGGGGTGGATCAATAATGAAACTATCGGCGTAGATCCCCCCCGTCTGGCCCCCCTGTGTCCCCGGGCCCTAAAAACATAAAAAAGGGGTGGGGCCCGTAAAAAAAGGGGAAAACCATGGGGAAAAATTCCCTTTACAGGGCTGGGTGAAACTTTTTCTCGTTTTCTCGTTTTGGGGTCTTTTCTCTCTCTCTGTCTCTCTCTGGGGGCCCCTCTGTCTCTCTCTTTTCTCCCCGGGGTCTTCCTCTCCCCTCTCCCTTTGTTTTTTCCCCCCCCCCCTTGTTTTTTTTTTGGGGTTTTTTTTTTTTTTTGTTTTTTACCAAATAATCCTTGTTGGGGTTTATTTCTAAAATTTTAGTTCTCTGGTTTTTCGCGCTTTTGTTTTTCCATTTTTTTGTCTTTTGTTCTTACATCTTTCTTCTGTTTTTTACTGGGTCTTTTTGTTTTTTTTTTTTATATTTTGGGGGAAACATTGTTGGCCCCCGTTTTAAAAAAAAAAAAAATTAATTCCCATTAGGGCAGCGACTGGATGTAAAAAAAAAAAAAAAACAAACAATCCCTTTTTTATTTTCCCGAAATAAAAAATTTTCCCTTTCCCCTTTTTTGGGCCCCCCCCCCCCCTCCCCCTTCTTTTACTTTTTTATACAAGGGGGTGGGCTGATTTAAAAGTCATTGGAAATTTTTTTAAAATTTTTATTTTTTTTTAATTTTATTAAAGTATAATTGTGGGATCTAAAACCTTTTTATCTTTGTCACGGCTGGGCAGGGGGGTTGGGGAAAAAAATTTTTGTTTTTTTTTTTAAATATAAAAAGGCATGTCAAAACCTTTTAAAAAAATTTTTGCCTATTTTTTTTTGAGTATGGTTTTCAGACGGGCGAAAATCGTAAAGACGGCTGGGATTGACAAAATTTACTTTTAACAGGAAAAATTTTTTTACTTAGGGGGAGGGGGGGGGGGGATATACACACCGGGGGAAAAACTCATTTAAGGAACCGAAGGGGTGCCCAAAAAACAAAGTTTTTTTTTTTTTCCCCCCTCAAGAACCCCCCCCCGCAAAGAAGGGCCCGGGGGGGCCCTTTTAAAAATTTTAAACCCAAAAACAATCGAGTGACTTTAAAGCCAAGGGGCCCAAAGGAGGTGCGGGGGTGGGTTTTAAAAAAAAAAATGACTTCGACCCCCTTTTTTCGGGGGTGGGGGCACCTGCACTCATTTTTGTTCACCTGAAGAAAAAAAAGGTCACGAAAATGATATCTTCACACCTGCAATTATTTTATGCCCCCTTACACCGGGGCCCCCAATCACTGGACTTGGGTGCATCATCAGGTGAATTGGGCCCGTCCTGTTGGATGGTTGAGCAGCTGGAGACCGGTTTTATATATATATTTTAAAAAATAAAAATATATTTTTAAAAATTTATATATAAAATAAATATATCCATATCTATATCTATCTACTATATCTACATCACTATCTACTATATATCTATAAACCTCTCTCTCTCTATAAATATATCATCTATATCAAACTATCTATCTATCTATCTATCTATCTATCATCTAAAAAAAACTATCTATCACAAACCATCTATGGGGTGGGTGTGTGGGGTGGGGGTGTGAGTGTGGGGTTGTTGGGGTGTGTGTGTGTGTTGGGGGGTGTTTTTTTCTTTTTAGAAGTTTCCACGCCCCAAAAAACGATTCTGGATTGACAAAACGTTTTTTTGTGTTTTAAATTGTTTCCAAAAAAACCCACAGTTTCTAAAATTTTTTTTCAAAAATACACCCAAAAAAACTTTTCTTCATAACAATCGGGTTGTCTTCCTGTCTGCGAGCTGGGTTTTTTGTATGTGTTTTGAAAGGTAATTTTTATCTTTTTTTTTTAAATTTTTAATTTTTTTTTATACCACTTATGCCACCAATTTTCTGCGTAAAAATTGGGGCTGCCCTCCCGGGAAAGGGCCGCCACAATGCAGCCCCTCCCCTTATTTTTTTTTCTTTTCCTCATGCAACGTATTTTTTCCCCCCATCGAGGGGTTTTTTTTTTTTCTACAAATTTTCCCGGGGAAACCCCCATGTTGCCGGGGTTTTTTAGGGAAAAAATAATGAGTGAAAACACGAACCGGTTTATCGCCACAAAGACTAGCACCCAGCCCCACAAAAGGTCTAATGAGGGGGAAAAATTTTTTGGGGTCCAAACGGGATTCGAACGACCGCACATCCCCCGGACTTTTCGTTTCGGGGAGCGCGTTCCTCAACCACCACCATTTAGGGCCCTCAGCAGGTAGCCTAAGCGAGTTGCAGATTTTAAATGAAAAGGGGGTTGTAAGATCCAGAACAGTTTTTATCTCAGGGACTTATTTCTCCCGCATTTCATATGAAAAATTTGGGGGGGGAAGGGGGTGTTGTTCTTGAAAGCCTTGAAGTCTTCTACCAACTACCTGTACTTTACGAAACATCTATTTTGGTTTCTTTTCTCGGCTAGAGCTCCGGGGTTCACCGATGGTGAGACAGTGTATGGGGCTGTTTTGCCCACAATGAAGGTACGCATTCCGACTTAGGGGATGGTGTCTAAACACACACACACCAGTGTGCTTATTCAATGTAACATCTGGAATTAAACATTTGACGTTGACTTAAAACACACACACACACCACACACACACACCACACAACACACCACACACACACACCAACACACACACACACACACAAAACACACACACACACTCACACAAGCAAATACACTGCTTATTCAATGTAACATCTGGAATTATGGAATTAACATTTGACGTTGACTTACAACCCCCCCCCCCCCCCACACACACACAAGGGCCTATTCTTCCAAAAGGCAGAACATGATTTAACGTGTGCGCGCAGGATGTTGTTACCGACATGAAAAAATCAAAGAAAAAAACCCATACAAATAAAATAGCATAATCCCACTGGCGAAAGCAGCAGCGGGTAGGACCGACCAGCATCTAGAGTTGTGACGTATTGAGCAGTCTGCTATTCACTCATCTTTAAAACATCACTGTGCCTACCGGTCCTGTCTGCAAGCATTTAATTGATCTGCAAGATGTACTTTAGTTTTCTCCTTAAAGTGCAAAAACAAACACACAAACAATCTCCTCCCTCTCTTTGGTTTTGCAGGGCTAGGTTTTTGTTGTTTGTTTCTTTATTGCTTTTTTTAAAGTGAAAAGCTAGCTGTTTATACCCGTCCTTGTGTCTTTTTTTATTTTTAATCTCTCTTGTCTCAAACACACAAAACGCAAGCGCAAAATATGCAGCTTGCATGCATGCGTGCGTGCGTGCGTGTGCGTGCTTGTGTGTGTGTGTGTGTTTGGGTGTGTGTGTTGTGCTGTGTGTATGCACACGCGCGCATGTGTGTGTGTGTTGTGTGTGTGTGTGGTGTGTGTGTGTGTGTGTGTGTGTGTGTGTGTGTGTGTGTGTGTGTGTGTTGTTTTCTGGACTCCCCAGTTCCTCATAGTTGTTTTCACTCGAGATTGTAAGTTTAAAATTTTTACGCACTCGACATCTTACTATAAAAAGATAATTATCTCTTTTTTATGCTTATGAAAGTGATTGTGATTCTTCTTTTTTTGGGATAATGATGGTGGTGATTGTATAAGGGAATCATTGATATTCTTGTTTTCCTCCTCCCCTCCTAATTTCCTTCGCTGACGCCGATGCGACCAAAATACTTAGCGAGACTTCTATCAATAGGTCTTTCCATTTTTTAAGAGCACTATCAGATGTATCATAAAAACAGCATTACCATAATTATCAGGAATATAATCAACGCCAGTAAACAGGATTGTTCAGTTCTGTCAGCGGTATTTAATTGTTGGTTGTTTGAATTTGCAACAGTTATTATTCTGTTTTGGCGAGAAAAGACTTTTGCGTTAAACTATGAAACAGCCTACACCTACAGATAAGAGAAAGAGGACACGTTCCATGATGAACTGTGGATTGACAAAGAGAGCGCAGGTAAAGTCAACTGGAAGCATAACCAGTAAAGCATTTTAACTGCTGTTCTGCTTGAACCTAAAGGTAAAGGTAAAAGGTAAAGGTGTCCCATAACCTAAGTGGTCGTAGGGGAGCGAGGCAACAGAGACCTCAGCTTTCTTGGGGTCAGCATATTGGGGGCGGCGTCCACTCCTCTCCCTCGATGCTTTACCTTCCCTGACCCTAAAGAGGACAGGTACCCATTTACAACTGGGTGAACTGGGGGGACTGTACTGAAGCCAAGGCGCGCAAACAGTCACCCATCCAACTGGTAACCACGCTCGACGCTGCTTAACTTGACGGGGGAAAGGGCGCTCTGACCACTGAGCTATCCCGCCCCCCTGACAGAAGAGAGCGCAGATGAAGTCAACCGAAAGCTTAACCCAGTAAAGCATTTTAACTGCCATTCTGCCTTGAACCTAAGATCTAATTAACCGAAGATCTAATTAAAGGTAAAAACCCCTATCATCCAACCTTTTAACTCAGCTGACCACGCGAGAAGTTTGGATGTTTAGAGCTTTAAATAATAATAGAAGAAAACCTCTTTCCCAAACCTCTCCCAATCCCCCAGAAAAATCAATCACGATGTTTACAGCTCAGCAGACCGCGAAGGACGTCTCAGGTTTCAGAAAAACAGTTTCTTTGCCATCCTCATGAATACTGCAGTGTACCTACTTGAGGGGTGTCCCCCCCACAGAGAGGGGGAGAATGCACACTGCAGACTTGCAATACGCAGGGTTTTATTTTTTTGTCCCCCAAAACCATTCCAAATTTACTCTTTCTCTCCCCTCTCTCTCTCTCTCTCTCTCCCCTCCCCCTTTTCTCTCCCTTCTTCTCTCTCTCCTCGTCGCCCCCCTTAAACCCACTTCCAAACTTTACCCTCTCTCTCTCTCTTCCCTCCCCCCTTTTCTCTCTCTCTCTCCCCCTCTCTCTTCTCTCCTCCCCTTCTCTCTCCCTCTCTCTCTCTCCTCTTTCTCCCCCTCTCTCTCTCTCTCTCTATCTCTCTCTCTCTCTCTCTCTCTCTCTCTCTCTCTCTCTCTCTCTCCCCCTCTCTCTCTTTCCGACCCTGTCTGACAAGCAGGGCGTGACGAGACAGCCCCTCTCCGTTAGCTACTGTTGTGGTAACGGCCCCGTCCCCTTTGCGTCACGGGTGACGTGTTTTCCTGGGTGCGGGTCATCAAAGATGAATGCACCCTGAAAGAAAGAGCGCCTCCAGGACAGGCCTCTGGTAATTAAGGGTCAGAGGCCTTCTTCATTCTTCTAGCCTTTCCCCTGTTTCTGGAGTTTGTTTTGTCAACTTTTTTTTTTTTTTGGTTGAATTGCGTGGTTGTTAATTTGTTGTGGGTTTTTATGTCTGGAGGCTATGCGTGTGGTTTCTCTCTCTCTCCTCTCCTCTCTCTTCTCTCTCTCTCTCTCTCTCTCTCTCTCTCTCTCTCTCTGTGTCTCTTTCTGTCTCTCTCTCTGTGTGCGTGCGTGCGTGTGTGTGTGTGCGTGTGTGCGTGTGTGTGTGTGTGTGTGTGTGTTGTGTGTGTGTGTGTGTGTGTGTGTGTGTGTGTGTGTGTGTGTGCACTATCGTGTCCACATGCGATGATGGTTTTTTGCATGTTTCATGAGAGAGAGAGAGAGAGAGAGAGAGGAGAGAGAGAGAGAGAGAGAGAGAGAGAGAGGAGAGAAGAGGAGAGAGAGAGATGACTGGCAAAATCAATTCGGTTACAAGAGATTCAATGCACAGTGCTATAGTGTCCATTAAGCTCTCTGCTGTGTTGCCGACAGCTGATACAGAACTTAATCCCCCCACACGCATTGTACACTGCTACTAAACAACGGCCGGTGATCTGCTGCTTCTCTCTGTCTGTCCCTTGACACACTCCTACCTACCGTCACTCTTTTTTTTTTCTGTTTTTCACAAAAAAGACCTAGATCTATAAGAACTCCCTCCCTTCAAAAGCGCGCGCGCACACAACACACACACATTTATATACGCAAATTTATTGCTTACTCAATGTGCCATCTGGAAATAAAATTTGGACTTGGACTTGGACTTTGACACACACACGCATATCCACGCGCGCACGCACATACGCACACAAGCAAATACATTGCTTATTCAATGTACCATCTGGAATTGAAAAAATTGACGCTGACTTTCCCCACACACACACAGACACACATGCACACACACACACACACACATACACACACCACACACACACACACACACACACACACACACACACAAGCAAATACAGTGCTTATTCAATGTACCATCTGGAATTAAACATTTGACGCTGACTTTCACACACACACACACACACACACACACACACACACACACACACACACCACACACACACACACACACACACACACACACACACACGTCGTCTAATATCACTTAGAGTGAACAGACGTTAACTTGAAGACAACAACACACACACATCACCACCACCACCACTAAATAACAAAACCACTACCACGACCACCATCACCACTACCACTACCACCATCATCACCACCACCAACAATAACAACATCACCACCACAACCAACCACCACCACCACCACCACCACAGTCCCCCTCCCCAAAATCCAATAAATACAACAACAACAACAACAACACACACACACACACACGCACACACACACACACACGAACGCACACACACATCCATACCCCCCCCCCCCCCACACACACACACCTACACACATACACACACAAACACACTTACTTGAGGCTCCTGCTTGTGCGTGTTCTTGGACACGTATTTGGCCATCTCGGTGCCCTCAGTCCTCATCTGGGTGGAGTCCATGACCTTGCGCTTCTTCTGCAGCTTCTTGCAGGCCGCCTGGTGCTTCTGCACGCGGTCGTCCGCGAACTTTCGCCCGCACAGCTTGCAAGGGACCAGCTTGACCTTCCCGCCCCGCTCCCCTTCTATCGCCTGAGTGTAGATCTCGCTCCCAGTGCCCGGGACAGGAATAGCGTCTTCTTCGTCTTCGTCATTATCATCTTCTTCATCAGGATTGTGAGGTCTTCTGTGGGAGGGAGGGTGGTGGTGGTGTTGGCGTGGAGGACTGGGAGAGGAGTGTTGTTGTTGGGGGTGAGGGGGGTTTCTGGGGGTAGGTTGAACGTTGCGGTGTGTTGTTGCTGTGTGTTTTGTGAGTTGCGGGTTTCGTCTCTTGTTGCTCGGGTTGCTGCTGCTTTTCGCTGTTCTTCTTTCAGGCGTTTGGCTTCTGCCTCCTCTTCCCGACGTCGCCGGGTTTCTTCTTGCTGTTGTTGTTGTTGCTGTTGTTGTTGTTGTCGTCGTCGTCGTTCTCTCTCGGCTGCTTCTTGCTTGGCTGCTTTCTCTGCTTCGCGTCTTTCCTGTACAGTGGAAGAGGGAGAAATAGAGGGAGAGCTATTTATTTATTTATTTATTTATTTATTTATTTATTTATTTATTTATTCTTTTATATCAAGGATAATGGAATAAGCACTAATGTGCTTTTTTTTTTTTTTTTACATCCAGTCTGCGTGTGTATGCAGTTTTGTAAATCTTGTCATTTCTTTCCACCGGCACACAATGGCCTACTCTTACGAAAAGTGGAACAGGATTTAATGTGTGCGCAAGATGTTCTGCGTGAGTTCGCGCACGGGGCCTCGGTTTATAGTCTCATCCGAAGGACTTCTGGGGAGAGTGGAGTCAGCACTGATGTTAACTCCAGGGGAAAAATCCCCTCGAATAGCAATCAAACCTGCGTCGTCAAATTGCGAGCGCAATGTTCTGTCCACTGGGCTATCCCATCCCCTAATAGTCTAACGGAAACAAACACACAATCTCAACCAGAGGAGATTTCTTATGTTCTGAAAGTAAACGATAAATATCAAACAACAACAAAACTAAAACGAACACCCTCTTAAAAAAAAAAACCCAAAACAAAACAAAAATTCCAATCCTACCTTCAAATCATTAACAATCTTATTTCCGTTTTTCTCCGTTTATGAGTTGAAAAAGACATAAATGGGTGGCTGGGTGGAGGGAGGGGGTAATGAGGATCTAGAAACAACGTATTTGTGCAATCAACTGATACACTATACGAAACAAACTCAGCATAACAGCAACAAGCTAGTTGCTTATATTGTGCTCAAGTACAACATCAACATTCACATAGCGGCTAATGATCCATATGAGGACAAAAGAAGAAGACAGGGAAAAATGACTCAACAGAAGGGATGTAGCTTTAACCTTCCCAGACATTGAAACGGGTGACTATGTTCCCCTAAAAGGACATGTCTGTTAAAAAAATCAGAAAACACTTGAAAAAAACAACAACGAACAAACAAAAAAAACAAGTGTCCTTTGCTTTTCTACAAAAACAAAACAAATTAATAACAACCCCCCCTTCCAACATTACCGAACAACAGATTAAAAAAAAAAAAAGAAGATAGAAATTCACCCTCGATGGACTAACACCATTTTTTTTAATGTTCAGGACTGTATTGCCATACCACAGATTTCAGTCTTTCATTGAGCAGACGGATAGAACGTTTCAACGTTGGTCCATGCATGGCGTAGTGCGGGAATATTTGAATAACGTGACCAACATCCGTCTGTCTGTTGTGTAGGGGGGGAAATCACTCTCTGGAGGTTTACTACATCACTGGTTTCGCGATTGTTAACCTAGATGTTACCGAGGGCCCCCTCCCTGAGGTTTTGATGCTCTGATTTTTCTATTGAATTGATCTGACTTTAGGGATTGTGGATCGATTATATTATTGTCTACAACGCATTAGTGTATTAAATTGAATTGCATGGCTTGAAACAAACACACAAAAAAGAAATTTTAGACTACCATTACAAGTGTTTATTATCTACAGTGCATTATTGTATTACATGAACTTTAGACTACTATTACAAGTGTTTATTATCTACAGTGCATTATTGTATTACATGAACTTTAGACGACTATTACAAGTGTTTATTATCTACAGTGCATTATTGTATTACATGAACTTTAGACTACTATTACAAGTGTTTATTATCTACAATGCGTCACTGTATTACATTGAACTGTGTGGCTTGAAACAACCCCAAAAAAGGAACTTTTGACTACCATTACAAGTGTGTATTATCTACAATGCACTATTGTATTACATTGAATTGCGTGGCTTGAAACAAACAAGAAGAAAAGAGTTTTAGACTATTATTACAAGAGTTAATTATCAACAATGCATCATTGTATTATATAATGATACTGAATCGCGTGGTTTAAAACAAACACACCAAAAAAGGAACTTTAAACTACTGTTACAAGTCTTTATTAACTACAATGCATTATTGTATTACATTGAACTGCGAGGCTTGAAACAAAAAAAAGGAACTTTAGACTACAATTACAAGTGTTTATTATCTACAATTATTACATTGAATGGCGTTGCTTTAAAAAAACAACAACAACAAAAAAGTAACTTTACACAACTACTCCAAATGTAGAGGTGGGATAGCCTTGCGTGTAGGAGCATTCAGCTGGTTATCTGACAGCCCAGGTTCTAGCCATCACCGTGGCCCCCGTTATAAGGGATGTACAGCACCTCCCCCTCCCCCTGGATTTAACATCACTACCGACTTCACTCCCCCCGAAAAGACCTTTAAATGAGACTATAAACCAAGGTCCCGTGTGTGAACGCACCCAGAACATCTTGCGCGCATGTTAAAATACCGTGCTGGTAGGGGTGGATCAAAAAGTTTTAAAAAGCACACGCACACTGGTGTCGTGTTCAGACCTTATCCCCGAAGTCGGAACGCGGCAACATAAATATTGGGTCAACGGTCCCATACGCAAAAAGTCTCACAACTGCCGATTCTGGGTTCTCTAGCTGAGGAACAACAACAACAACAAAACACCCTGCTCTGCTCTCAGGGTAGTGTCCTGTAAAGGTAAACGTGTTCCGTAACCTATGTGGTCGTAGGGGAGTGAGGCATTAGAGACCTCAGCTTCTCTAGGGGCCAGCATGTTGAGGGCGGCGCCCATCTCCTCTCCCTCGCTGCTTTACCTTCCTTGACCCTAAAGAGGGCAGGTACCCATTTACAGGTGGGTGGACTGGTGAGAACTGTACTGAAGCCAAGGCGGGCAAATAGTCACCCATCTAATTGGTAACAACGCTCAATGCTGCTTAACCGTAGCTTTGGGAAAGCAAGTGTCTTAGTTTTTGATACTTCACCCACTTCTGCTCTAATATAAACCTGGGGGGGACAGATAGCTGTTGGAAACCAATCCTCGGGGCTTGTGGCGGGGCTGTTCTAGGCTAAACTAAAATGTTGTTCACAATGGATCGATGTCCAATAAGGTTTATGTCAGATGATCTCACGTAGTATGACGACAGGCATTGGGCACTTCCAAACATGACCAAAATTGTTGTTGTTAAAAGTGGGCAGTCTCTAGCTCAACATTCTTGGGGTAACCCAGAACATGCTCTTTTTTCATTGTTGTTGTTGGGCATAATGATCTCAGCACGGCGCCTTGGGGTCATCCAGAGTATGCACTCTGTCTCACGTGATTAACATACACCTGCCAATCACTTTTAGACCGCAAGTATTGTTCAAGTCTGCAGCTACGGCTGTCTTCAAGTATTTCGCCATATTATAAGGCAACCATATCCCGACATCAGAAGATTTTTTTCTTCAATGAAGAAAACGAACTGTTGTATTAAGAGCTTGTCATGGCAGAAGACAAAATCATCAAAGCATTTCACTGCAAAACAACGCTGTAATAATGTAGACCCTGGTACTGTAATAGCCTCAGTAACTGAGAAAGCTTTTGGTCTAGGTTGTATTTTTTACAAGGTGACCTTCAGACTATGTGATTACAAAGTGACCTTGTTGGGGACATAGGGCCCTGCTTTAGGGTGATATCCTGTCAGCAGCCCGACACCCAGTTCCCGCCCTTAGGTGACTCACAAGAATTGAAATCACACCGGAGCCAACATGTGCATAAGTGTTCGCTGAAGGCTGAATTTGTAACCATGACAAGGGTGCATGCCTCGACTGAGAAAAAGACAGAAAGAAGGAATGACATGCAGACAAAAAGAATGGAGAAGGAGAGGGGGTAAGAGAACGGGGACATGAACAGGGGGAGAGAGAGTAGGAGGGACCAATCCAATCCAATGATGTTGCTTAGAGCCCCGCACAGGGGCTTTCACCTCGTCACATTTTAAAACACGTATTAAAAGTGTGCAACTATGTACAGTTTAAAACGGGGTATAAAACCAATTCGACTGTCTTTGCTTGTATCGACGCCCTGGTCAAAGTAGGAGGGAGCGGCAATGCTACCCATCCCAAACGTAACCTAAACCCACATTTCCAACTCCGATCGCAGACTTATTCATGAAGCTTTCAGATGCTGTCGCTATATCAGTCCTGTTTGAGTTTTGCAGTAAAGTGTTTTGTGCATTTTTGCATGCATGTTAGCACTCCTACCCAACCCATAGAAAATTTAATGATCAAATAGTTTGCATTGAATCTGTGATGACTGGGTATAAAGTTTAAAGAGTGTGTGATAAAGGGGTGTGGTTTTGTCAGCCCAAGCGCCTGTACGTGAATAGGTGGGTAGGTGAAAGAGATGAACAGGTATGTGTATACCAGAAAAAACAGCCTTCCACAGGCACCAAACCCCATGAAAGGACGGAACGGTAAGGATCAATAAATGAATGATGACGTCCACCATTTTGCAAGGACCTTCTATGGCGTCATAGTCACCAGGTAATGGCGCTACTGGAACACCACAATTAACGCCCATTACCGGAGCGCCCAAAGTGTCCCCTGACGGCTTTCCGATTTGTCAGTTGTTTGTGTGACCCCCCCCCCTCCTCCACCCCCACTCCCCCCCCCTTTTCCGCTCATCGCTACGTCAGAATTGCTGATGCGGCCTCAATCTCTTTCAAACTGATGCCCGGTGGTAGTAGTAGTTTCAGCAAACAGCATCGTCAATGGTTGTTCTCATCGGCCCGTGGAATGATTACAGAGTTACTGAATAGAAGGCTACTGCTGCCACGACAGTTGGGGGATAGATTCACGCGTTTATATTATCGCTGGTTTTTATCGACATGGGCCTGACTGAGACCACGCGCGAAAAATGGTTTGGTGGTCGTTTGTTGTTGATGTTGTGAATACACTGTGAAACTTTAATGAACAAGGCGGTTTGTTGACTTTATTTGATGAAAAAAAACTACAAATGGAAAAAAATGAGACGTTAAAATTTGAAATTTACAGTCATTATGTTCAATCATTGCAGAAAAAAAACTAACCTCGGAAGATGAAGGAGAACGATGCGAAATAGTGTGGAAAGGAGGAGCAGAATGAAAACGGCAAACATAAGGGAAAAAAAAAAAAAATAAACACTTTTTTTTTTCCAATAACTTTGTCAGAAACTAACTAACAATACAGCTAGGTTCCCCCCCCCCAAAAAACCCCCCCCAAAAAAACCCCCCTTTGGTTCAAGGGGGATTGCAAAAAAATTGACAGTTAACAAAAAAAAACTAAAACTAAATTTTTAAAAAAAAAAAAAAAATCCCCTTTAACACGTACCCCCGCGCGCGCCAAAACCCCCAAACCCACCCAAATTTTTTTTCTTTTTTTGCTTTTTTAAAAATTAAAGGAATTTTTTTATTTTTAAGGATGCGCAACAATAGTTAAATAATTTGGGACATGTTTTTTTTTTTTGTCAATACAGGGGCTTATAAAAAAAAAAAAAAAAATTTTTATTCAAGACCTTTGGGAAATTAAAAAAAACAAATTTTGAATTGATTTTCACACAAAACCACCCCAACACACACACACACACACACACAAACCCCACACACACCACACCCATACACCGCGCGCCGCGCAAAAAGCAAATAAAGTTTTTAAAAGTACAAACTAAAAAAAAAAATTTTTGACTTGATTGACACTCCTGCCCCCCCCCCCCCCACCCCCCATCTCTGAAACTGCACCCCCAAAAAAACACACAAAAAACCCAAAAAAAAAAAACCCACACAAAAACCCCAAAAAAAAAAACCCAAAAAAACCCAAAAAAAAACACCAAAAAACACACAAAAAAACCCAAAAAAAACCCACAAAAAAACAAAGAGAATCCCACAAAGAAAAAAGGAAGACCCCACTCACCCCCTCACTCCCCCCCCCCCCCCCCCACTGACCACTCATCCCTGACCCCTTACTCCCCCCCTCACCCCCCATCTCCCCTCCCCTCTCTTGCCTCTTAAAGGGGGTTCCATTCGGCCCTGCTGCGGTTGACTTTTTCCAGCAGCACTTTTTTTTTTTTTCCTTGGAGGGCTTTCTCCATCCCCCCCCCCACTCCCCCCCTTTTTCCCCCTCCTCCTCCTTCACGTTCTCCCCTCCCCTCTCCCCCCCAGGCCCCGGCCCCCCCCCCCCCCTTTCCCCGAGGTTGCGGCCCCCTTTTCACGATCTTCTGGGGGCCGGGGCTCTGGTTCTCTCCCTTTTTTTGGAAATCCAATTTCGGGGGGGGAGGGGTTCTTCTCGGTCGTTGGGTGCTGCCTGCTTTTCCCCTTTTTTAAAAAAAGGGGTTTTTTTATTTTTAAAGTTTTTTATTTAGGTCTATTTATTTTTTTTAGTTTTAGGATACTGGAAAAAGCACCCATGCCTTTTATATATAAAAATTTTTTTAATCCGATCACGGGGGGTTTCCCCTTTTCTAAATTTTGTCGCTGTGTCCCGGGTTTTCCCGTAAAAGGGGGGGAAATTTTTAATTATTTTTTAACATTTATTTATTGTTTTAAAAAAAGGATACGGGAAAAAGCACTCGTTTGGGTTTTTTTTTTAATTTTTTTTTTTAATCCATTTTTCCCCCTGTTTGCATTTTTTTCAATCTGAAAACTTTTCCCACCGGCACACATTCCCCCCACTTTAGGAAAGCGGGAAAAGGATTTTGCTTTGGCAAGATTTTTCTGCGTGCGTTTCCGCACACGGGGCCTCGGTTTATAGCCCCCCTCCGAAGGACTTTGGGAGAGGAATCGGCTTTTTATTTTAAAAATCCGGGGAAAAAATCCCCTCGAACGGAATGGGCCCGGCCCCCAAATTGCGAGCGCAAATTTTTGCCCCCTAAAGGGTATCCCAGTTTATTCACAATGATTTTTTTCGTTATTTAATAATTCCCTGATTGGGCATGACCAAGCCTTTCTGTTTTTCACGTATAGTAAAAGGATGCAAAGACGAAACGAAAAACGAGCAACAATGCAAAGGAAATTATGCGTTAATGTTAAGGGCCTTTTTAAAAAAAAAAACAAAAAAGCAAATTTAAAAGGTAAAAGGGGAAAAAGGGGGGGGCCCCACTAATACAGCCCACGGTCTAATCTTTATATAAATAATTTAAAAAATAAATACTTTTTTCATTACAAAAGTTCGAAATGAAAGGGGGGGGAAACAGTACGGTTGCCTAAATTAATATGGGGGGGGACTTAAAAATCCCCCAAACTCCCTTTAAAGTGGGTTTTCAATCTCACAGTGAAAATTCAAAAGGGGAAAATAGTCAAGTGCACACCTGTGGGGGGGGCCAAAATAGAAACGGGGGAAGGGGCAACAACAATGCCCCCCCCATCCACTCCCCTTGAAATGGGGCCGCCTCTTTTGGGGGTTGGGGAAAGGGAAAACATCAAAAGGGAGGGATTGGCGCCCCCCCCAAAAAGCTGGCCTCTAGAGAAGCGAGGGGTCTGATGCCCCCCTCCCCACGACCACATAGGTTAGGGGGAACCCCTTCTGTTAAAACCCCTTAAAATTTTTTTTTTTTTTTTTT
>JASPKP010003724.1:10000-12500 GCA_030674155.1 Stramonita haemastoma
TACCAGTGGTTTAAAACCAAAGTCAAACAATACTTACGTGACGCATTTATTCATAAATGGTACCCAGTGGTAAATACAGAAGACATTTATACAGATTATAGAATGTTACAAAAAAAAGGATTGCGCTGAAAAGTATTTACTCCCATTGCCATAAAAATTTGTTTCTCATCGGTTTGGCCAGCTTTGCACAGTTTAATGGTAACAATTTGCCTATTGTTTTCCTCCGTTTCGAGGGAATTCAAAGAAACGAAAGATACTGCGTAAAATGCAATAGTGGTGACATTGGCGATGAATTTCATCACCTTTTTGTTTGTCCAATGTTTATCGAAACTAATAAAGAAAATGTTTATCAAAATATAGACGCTAAGCATCCAAACACTTTGAAGTATGAACAACTCTTTTCTTCATCAAATAAGAAGCCTCTGTTCGATCAGAAATGACATGTGAACTTTATTCAAAGAGTTTGATATGTGTAAACGGACACGTTTTTGTTCTGTAGTAATATGTTACGATATCCAGTTACATGGTGTGTGTGTGTGTGTTGTTCAGTTATGATTTTGCTCACTGATATTATGTAAAATCCTCCATATCCCTAAATGGTTGGCAACAAAATAAAGATTTTGAATTTAAATTTGATGAAGACAGCAGAGTTATTCATCCCACAAACCCCTATCAAGCTGATACTTTGGTGTCTCTCCACTTTGCTTTTTGTTCTTTCCTTTCTCTAGTTCTTATAAATTATAGTCTTTTTCGTTTGATTTTCTTCCGATTAAGAAAAACCAAACTAATATTCAAAATATGAGGTTTCAGAGATTTCACAGGTGTAAAGGCAACAAGTTTTAAAATGATATCTTTAATTCATTAACTACAGTACAGTCCACTAGTTCACTCACTCACTCACTCAGTCCCATGTCCCAAAGGACGTAGGGGGGACATGAGAGAAGACGCAACGGAGATCTTTTTCCATGCTTCACGATCCTGTGTGGCTAGTAGGAGGCGTTGCAGGGGTTGGGCAGTCCAGTCTTTGATGTTGTCAACCCATGATTTCTTTTGGCGGCCTCTTCTTCTTTTGCCCTCGACTGTTCCTTGCAAGATGGTTTTTGCTAGGGTGTTGTGTCTTGTGGTGTGACCAAACCACATCAGCTTTCTCCTCTTTATGGTGGAGAGCAAAGGCTCTTGGGGGCCCACACGCTTTTTGATTTCCTCTTTCACATAGTTATTGGTCTTGTGTTCTTTGTATGATATTTTGAGGAGTCTTCTGTGGCACTTGTTCTCGAATGCTTGGATTCTTCTCTCTAACTCTGCTGTCAGAGTCCATGATTCACAGCCATATAGGAGGATAGATATTACGAGGGATTTGTAGAGGTGGTATTTGGTGCAGAAGCTGATGTTGTTGCTTCTGATGATCCTCTGGAGTCTGACTAGAGCAGATGTTGCTGTTGCAATGCGAGCTTTCACCTCATTGTTTGATGTGCCATCTTTTGTTAGGATGGAGCCTAAGTATTTGAATTGGCTCACCTCTTCCAATATTTCTCCATTCATCTTTATTTCCGTGCTGTCATTACTCGCGCTGTTGACCATGATCTTCGATTTCTCTGTACTGACCTCCATGCCGTATGCGCTCGCTCGGTCTGTTAGACTGTCTGTGAGGATTTGCAGTTCTTGTTTGCTGCTGCCCATGAGGTCAATGTCATCTGCAAATCTGAGGTTGCAAAGGGGTCTTCCACCAATGGAGATGGAAGTGTGGTGGTTTTGCAGTGTCTCTGTAAATGGGTACCTGCCCTCTTTATTGTCAGGGAAGGTAAAGCAGTGAGGGAGAGGAGATGGGCGCCACCCTCAATATGCTGGACCTTAGAGAAGCTGAGGTCTCTGATGCCTCACTCCCCTACGACCACATAGGTTATGGGACACCTTTACCTTTTATGGCACGGGTGTTTACAAGCTACCCAATTACAAGGTTCGTTTTGTTTGATCATGGAGTACCCTGTACAATACTTAGCTTACTGCTGCTCCAAATAGCTACAGATTTGTGTACTATGTGAGTTCCCCCCCCCCCTCCCCGCGTCAACATATGTTTAATTAACCCCCTGAAACACTCTTTCCAATGAATGTGTAAATAACAGAAATAGCAGCGGAAGCAGACAAGGGCAGGTAATCACTTACAACTGCTCAATGTCAAAGTTTTTACAGATGGAAAGACAGCCACGTTGAAGGAGAATACAGATACATTTCATTTATTAACTACACTTCTTTCAAAAGGATTGATGACTTGTAACAATAATTTGGGGGGGGGGGGGGTTCCAGCTGCTAAGTAAACAGATTTCGTTTTGTTTGATGGCGAGGTACACAAAGAGCGTGTATGCTCCAATGCCAGTGTTTGAATATCTCAAAGCTGGTGTTTCTAAGTGGGCCGGCCATTAACATCACCACCACCATGATTGTGCCTCCCGATGTTTATGACGACTTGATCATGAAGCTCGTGGAAACCCGAATGAACGTT
>JASPKP010003724.1:17500-19189 GCA_030674155.1 Stramonita haemastoma
GTATAAGCTTTTCTTGGCAGTATTGTTTTAATTTATTGAGGTCATTGGATTCTGAGTTATCATTGCTGATTACGTTAGAAGAAACATTGATGAAGTGGTTGTTAAGTTTTTCAGCAGAGATGTCTTTGATTACATTTGATTTGGAAGATGATTGATTGTTAGTTATTTGATTTATTGCTCGCCATACTGTCTTTGAATTTTGTTTGGAAGATAGTAAGTCTTGGAAATATTTCTTTTTTTCCCGCCGTTTTTGTGAGATTATGGCATTTCTTAATTTTTTTGATTCCTCATAATATTTGTGTTCTTTTAGAAAATCTCTAAGATAACATGCTTCCTCTAGTTCCTTTGTGAGCCAAGGCGGCTTGGGGACGTGTTTGATTCTAATGGTTTTTAGTGGGGCATGTTTGTTATAGATTTCAGTGAATGTCTTTATCCAGAACTCAATAGCTAAGTCTGGATCAGTAATGTTGAATGTTTCCGAGAGTGTGGACTTGCATAGTTCTAGGAGAAAAAGCTGTTCATCAAATTTTGTGAATGAACGATAGGTTATAGTTTTGTGTCCAGGTTTGGGAATTTTTGTTCCTTTTTTTGACCATGTGGCACAGACTGGATAGTGATCACTGCAGTTATAGACAGGGACACATGTTTCTATGATGTTTTTAGGGTTAGATACGTAAATATGATCAATTATTGTGCTTGAATTTGATGTGACTCTTGTGGGTGAATTGACTAATTGGTGAAGATTGAGTGAGTTCGTAATTTGGGTCCATTGATTGTGTACTTTTGCTAGGTCAATATTGAAGTCACCCAGTAAGATTACTTCCCTTGATTCTAATAGGACTTCATTCATCATGGAGTCAAATTTGTCTGTCCAATTTTTTCTTTCTGATGGATTTCTGTAACAAAACCCAATTACAATAGGGGATGTACCTTTTACAGAAACTTCAATCCAGATAGATTCTACTTCATGACATTCTAGATGGGGAAGATGTTTAAATGTTACTGATTCACTAATATAGATTAAGATCCCAGTTTCTTTGGAATGCTGTGGATCTCTTCGTAGGATTTTGTAACCTGGAATATATATGTCTGTGTCTGTTATATGTTTGAAATTCTTGACTCAGAAAGACCCAGTATGTGAAATGGTTTGCCTTGATTTGTGATGAGTGTTTGAAATATCTTCAATTTTATTTATTGCATGGTTTATGTTTAGGTGGCAGATGCGTAATCCATCCTTGGAGGGCCATGAAGTATGTCTTGAATACATCAGTTAGTTAGTTTAGTGAGAAATGTGATAGGTGTGCAAAATTTGGTGAAGATGAAGAATTAAAGTAGAAGAGTAATAATGGGGGGGGGGGGGGGGGGGGGGGGGGGGGGGGGGGGGGGGGGGGGGGGGGGGGGGGGGGGGGGGGGGGGGGGGGGGGAGGGGGGGGGGGGGGGGGGGGGGGGGGGGGGGGGGGGGGGGGGGGGGGGGGGGGGGAGTTGAGTGAGCACTTGTTGGGTAGAGGATAAAATGGATTAAGAAGGAAATAAATCAATAAACACTATACATACAACACACAATAATATATATATATATAATAATAAATTGAACACATACAACACACAATAATATATATATAATAATTATTATATATATATGTGTTGTAATATATTGATTCAGTTAATCCTGCCTAATCTAACTGGAAA
>JASPKP010000373.1:0-7500 GCA_030674155.1 Stramonita haemastoma
AAACTGCATACACACGGGGAATGGATATAAAAAAGCACATGAGGGCTAGTGCCATTATCCTTGATATCTAAAATAACTAACTAACTAAATAAATGACTAAATAAATGAATAAATAAAGTAGAGACCAGCCGGAAATTACAGCAGCTGAAATGAGATGTTTTGCACACTGGACTTACATTAATTCATGTACTTCACTCTTTCACTTACCTGATTCATAATTTTTAGGGTGTATTCATTGAGCTTGATAGTACTATCATATGATTTTAAACAGTTAACCAAGTTGGATGCAATGCTATTTTCAATACTCATACAGCGGGATAGAAAGGAGAGAAGGCATTAATAAAAGGTAAGAATGAGATTTGATGTATAAACTGATAGTTTTTCCGTTCATTTTCAAAATTTTAGGTAACGGTAAAGAACTGAGCCAGTTCCTTGTGGAATATTTTTTGCCCATTTTGTACGCTTTCTGGCACATTCCTTTTAAATGCATTTGCATTTGATACATAAAATTCAAAATGTCTACATCTGTGAAAACAATTTTATTTAAAATAGCCTATCAAAACTGTTCTGAATGTGTGTAGTAAAACCTGAACTACCCTACATTCAGATTACATTATATCTGGAGTTTTTTTTCCTGTTACCAGTTTCTGACAGTTTCTTTTACGATGACTAAGCAGTTATACAGAAAGAGCTCTAACAAGAGGCACTAGAAATATGTCAACACAAAACCTCCATTTTGTTTCGTTCTTACTATAACCCCATGCGAAAAAGAATCTGGCAAAACGATCGAAACAGGCAGGTAGCCATTTACAGCTGGGTGAACTGGGAACCTGTACTGAAGCCAAGGCGCGCTAATGGTCACCCAACCAATTGGCAACCATGCTCGACGCTACTTAACTTGGCTGGGGGAAAGCGAGGGCTCTGACCACTGAACTATCCTGTCCCGTCCCGTATTTATTTATTTATTTACTTATTTATTTTTCATTTATTGATTCTTTTATACCGAGGATAATGGAATAAGCATTCATATGCTTTTCTACACCCAGTTCCAATGTGTATGCAGTTTTCTAAATGTCATCTGTTTCCACCGGTACACAAAGGCCTACTCTTACGAAAGCTGGAACAGAATTTAACGTGTGCGCAAGATGTTCTGCGTGCGTTCGCACACAGGGCCTCGGTTTATATAGTCTCATCCGAAAAAACTTTTGAGGGGAGTGGATGTAGTTAGCACCGATGTTAACTCCAGGAATAAAAAAATCCCCTCGAACGAGAATCGAACCCGGGTCTTTAAAATTGCGAAGCTCAGTGTTCTGACCACAGCTAGGCAATATCCCGTCCTGTCCCGAGGAGATTTTTCTCCTGGAGTTAACATCAGGGCTGACTCCACTCTCCCCAAAAGTCCTTCGGATGAGACTTTAAACCGGGGCCCCGTGTGCGAACGCACGCAGAACATCTTGCGCACACGTTAAATCCTGTTCCGCTTTTCGTAAGAGTAAGCCATCGTGTGCCGGTGGGAACAGATGAAATTTACAAAACTGCATACACACGGAGACTGGATGAAAAAAAAGCACATGAGTGCTTATCCCATTATCCTCGATATAAAAGAATAAATCAAATCAAATCAAATCCCGTATGAGGTATTCTTCTTCTTTTCTCATGACCGGGATGGTCGTGGAGGAGACATGAGAGACGATTCTGCAGCCAGCCGTCGCCATCCAGCCCTGTCCTCCGCCTTCCGAATGAGTGTTGGACTGTCCAGGCGGGTCCACTCCTTGATGTTATCCATCCAGCTTTTGGTTTGTCTGCCTCGGCGTCTGCCACCTTCTAGCGTTCCTTGTAGGACTGTCTTGGGGAGGGTGTTGTGGTGTGTGACATGGCCGAACCATGCCAGCTTCCTTTTCTTGACAGTGGCTAGTAGGGGTTCGTATATCGTATCGTATGAGGTATATGTCCCCTTTAACTCCTTTGTATTTTCTGTGGCTGGTTTCAGATGAGGACTGTGAACAAAGCAGATGAGGGCGCGGACTTCACAGACCCCAACATACGGCAGATGCAGCTGCAGCAGCAGCGGGAAGAGCAGCAGCAGCAGCAGCAGCATCGAGTGGAAAGCTGCACGTGCAGTGACTGCCAACGGGAGCGACAAGAGTGAGTCCTGTCTGTCTTGTCTGTCTGTCTGTCTATGTCTATATCTGTCTTGTCTGTCTGTCTGTTTTTCTGTTTTTGTCTGTCTGTCTGTTTTTTTTGTCTGTCTTTTTTCTGTCTCTGTCTCAGTCTGTTTTTCTGTCTGTCTGTCTGTTTTTCTGTCTCTTTCTGTCTGTTTGTCTTTGTGTCTATCTGTCTCTTTCTGTCTTTCTGTCTGTCTTTCTGTCTGTCCGTTTTTCTGTCTGTTTTTCTGTCTGTCTGTCTGTCTGTCTGTCTATCTATCTGTCTGTCTGTCTGTCTGTCTATCTGTCTGTCTGTCTGTCGCTCTCGCTCTCGCCCTCGCTCACACACACACACACACACACACACAATCATTTAATCTGTTAACAGAATTATGGCGATGGAGACATTGTGTCAATTGGTAACACCACAATTTGTTAACAGAATTATGGCGATGGAGACATTGTGTCAATTTGTTAACAGGACTTAGGCTTTGGAGACATAGGGTCAATTGATAACACCACAATTTGTCTGTTAACAGGATTATGGCAATGGAGACATAGGGTCCATTGATAACACCACAATTTGTCTGTTAACAGGATTATGGCAATGGAGACATAGGGTCCATTGATAACACCACAATTTGTTAATATAACTTCTTTTGTTTTTTATAAAGTACGATTGTGAAGACTGTGAAATTATAACACCCTACTGTGGCAATGTACTTTTTGCTCTATTCACGGCAGCCTTTACATGTAGTTTGCAATTGTTCATCTTACAGTTTTAGATTTGAAAGTTCTCTGTTGTTCGATGTTTTTGTTATCATTTGCGTTTCTTATGCCATATTTTGCAACATTCTAGTTATATACTTTTGTAATCAGTTTTCTTATGCACATAATTACCAACACACTTTTCCCCCCTTAAACCCTCATCTCTTTATTGCCTCCCCCCCTCCCCCCATCCTTCCCTCGTCTAATATCACTTTAAGTGTACAGACGTATAATCAAAGACACACAATTATTCTGTTCACAGGATTATGGCAGAGGCCTACGCCGTGGTGTACGGCGAGGATTACAGCCAGTACGGGGGGGAGGCCTCAGCTGGGGATGACAGCCACGGCAATTCGCGCTATGGAGACAGCTACGGCAGTTCGGGACAGGATGACGGCTGTGGCTATTCGGACAATGATAACAACTATGGCAATTCGGGCTATGAAGACGGCTATCCAGCAGACGACCGTGCCGGTAGAGAGTGCGTTGTGAGGTTGGTGTTATGGAAAAAGATTTGTTGGTTTTTTAATATTTTTTTTTTATAGTTGTTTGTTGTTTTCGGTTGGAGCTCGCACAGCTGTCAGTGTCCCCTCACTTTCAGCTCCTCTCAGATGCCTATCCTTTCCATCCCAGGCCAGCCCAGCTGGTGCTAATCATAGCAGCAGGAACTGATGACACTTGGACTTGGTACAAAAGACGGGCCGGGCGCGCTGATTTTAGCACTGGGCATGCATGGACCCTTGACTGAGTTCTGCTGGATTTGTGTGCTGTGGGAGTTTTTGTTGTTGCTGTTGTTTTCTTCTTTGCTCCTCGGCTGGAGCTCTGAGGTTCACCAAATGGGGAGATTGTGTGTTTGCGATCGTTTGTGGCCACCATGAAGGTAGACACATTCCGTCTTCGGAGAAGTATGCTGGCTATGTTCCGTGTTTCTGTAACTCACCCAACACTGACCTGAGTTACGGGATCTTTAACGTGCCTACTTGATCTTCTACATGCGCACTGGCAGGTCTGCACTTGAAGCTGACCTGGGAGATCCCAAAAATCCCCATTTAATTCACCAGACGCTGTCGAGATTTGAACCACGACTTCATGTACCCATGGGATTGAAGTCGTTCTAAACCACTCGGCTATAGCATCTGTCAGGGGAAAAAACATTGGATACTGTCAATAGAAACTTACGGCCAGTTCTCCTGAAAATTTCTATAAAGGGTAAAAGTTAAAAAGGTAAAGGTGTCCCATAACCTAAGCGGTCGTGACGGAGCGAGGCATCAGAGACCTCAGTTTCTTTATGGCCCGCATTTTGAGGGCGGCGCCCATCTCCTCTCCCTCGCGCGTTTTTCGTAAGAGTAGGCCATTGTGTGCCGGTCGGAACAGATGACAATAGTTACAAAACTGCACACACTCGGGGACTGGATATAAAAAAGCACATGTGCTTATTCCATTATCCTCGATATAAAAGAATAAATTAAATTAAATCAAATATATCTCTATCTCTATATCTCTATCTGTCTGTCTCTGTCTCTCTCTGTGCATCTCTGCCTCTCTGTCACACACACACACACACACACACACACACACACACACACACACACACACACACACACACACACACACACACACACACAACGCAACGCAACGCAACGCAACGCAACGCAACGCAACGCAACGCACAACACAGCAAACATAACACAACATAACACAACACAACACAATGTGAAAAAGCCCACTTGTGCGTATTCCATTATCCTCGATATAAAAAAATAAAATATATTAAAAAAACAACAACACATACACACAGATCTCTCTCTCTCTCTCTCTCTCTCTCTCTCTCTCTCTCTCTCTCTCTCTCTCTCTCTCTCATCTCTCTCTCTCTCTCTCTCTCTCTCTCTCCTCTCTCTGTCTGTCTGTCTGTCTGTCTGTCTGTCTGTCTGTCTGTCTGTCTGTCTGTCTGTCTGTCTGTCTGTCTGTCTATCTATAATTTTCTCTGTTCATTCCTTGCCCTACAGCTTTGACGACATGGAACAACAGAGCAAAAGTTTCAGCGGATACAGGGAGCCGCAGTCCAGCGCCACTGGTTCGGAGGATCGCTGGGGAACAAGCAAGACCAAACGGTGACTGTAGTGTGTTGTGTTGTATTGTTTATTTTATTTATTTATTTTATTTTTATTTTATTTCACTCTTTTACGTCAAGGATAGTAGGATAAGCACTTTTGTGCTTTTTTTACATTCAGTCCCCGTGTGTATGTACATTCGAATTTGTTAAAACTGTAAATTGTTGTTGATTGTGTGTTGTGTAGGTCGAATGCAAGCGCTTTGATTTTTTTTTACAAGATATAGCGCTATACAAATTCCATGTATTATTATTATTATTATTATTATTATTATTATTATTATTATTATTATTATTATGGTGATGATGATGATGATGCAATTTTGTAAATGTCATCTGTTCACACCGGCACACGGTGGGCTACACGATGGTATTGTATTGTGGTGTGTTGCGTTGTGTTGTATTGTGTTGCGTTGTATTGTATCATATTGTGTGGTGTTGTACTGTGTTGCGTTGTGCTGTTTTTTTTATTGGGTTGTATTGGTTTGTATTGTGTTCTGTTGTATCATGTTTTGTGGTGTCGTATTGTGTTGCATTGCATTGTGTTGTGTTGCGGTGTATTGTATTGTGTTGTACTGTGTTGTGTTGTGATGTATTGCATTGTGTTGTGTTGTATTGTGTTGTGTTGTGTTCTGGTGTATTGTGTTCTGGTGTATTGTGTTGCGGTGTATTGTATTGTGTTGTATTGTGTTATATTGTATTGTGTTGTGTTGTATTATGTGTGTTGCATTGTGTTGTGTTGTATCGTGTTTTGTGGTGTCCTATTGTGTTGTGTTGTTTATAGTGTATTGTGTTGTTTGCATTTGTTTTCACTGTAGTGTGTTGTGTTGTTTGCATTGTATTGTATTGCGCTGTGGTGTATTGTGTTATTATATTGTATTGTGTCGTACTGTATTTTATTTATGTTGTATTTCAGTTGTGTTGTATTGTGTTGTTTGTATTGTATCGTATTGCATTGTATTGTACTGTGTTGTGTTGTTTGTATGTATTGTACTGTATTGTCTTGTATTCTATCATATTATATTGTATGTCAACAATTGACTGATAGTGGAGGAGTGGGATAGATAGGCCTTATATTGCAAAGGTAAACGTGTCCCATAACCTAGGCGGTCGTAGGGGAGCGAGGCATCAGACACCTCAGCTTCTCTAGAGGCCAGCATATTGAGGGCGGCGCCCATCTCCTCTCCCTCGCTGCTTTACCTTCCCTGACCCTAAAGAGGGCAGGTACCCATTTACAGCTGGGTGAACTGGGGGGACTGTACTATAGCCAAGGCGCGCAAACGGTCACCCATCCAACTGGTAACCACGCTCGACGCTGCTGAACTTGACTTGGGGAAAGCGTGCGCTCTGACCACTTAGCTATCCCGCTCCGTTTATTGTACTGCTACTTATTATGGTAATTTGTAATGCCCCAGATGGTATTAAGGTATTGTCAAATTTCTTGATTTTTTTTTTCAGGGGTGTGCACGTGTGTATTGGGGTGTATGGGGTGCTTAAGGAGAGGTGGTTCCTTTGTAAACCTGGCAGTAGCATCCTTCGGGATGGACGGGAGCACTGGTCCTCACTTGGCACTCAACTCTCACTTCTGGGTCCGGGTTCTTAACCCACCCACACCCCGGTAACCGCTTCTACTGGCGGGCGAAACGTTGTGAGGGGCTGGTGCATTCTTACCCACCAGTAGGAGTCTTGGAGAGGAGATGGGCGCCACCAAGCTTCCTCAAGCCCACTGCAAGGACATGATGAGAAAAACAAAACAGAAAGACATGCCGGATCGGTCGAGGCCCGGATCAACAACGACCGCGCTACCCACTGCAAGCCTCCAGGGTGGGAGTGACAAGTGTGCTACTGGGGCAGAACCAACTCTAAAGCTTCCAGCTAAAGGGGCAACCATTGGTACATGGAATGTAAGGACTCTGTACCAAACAGGAAGAGTACAGGAACTTACACATGAATTACAGAGGTATAAATGGGACATCATAGGGCTTGCGGAAGTCAGATGGATTGGCTTCGGAGAAACAACCACGCAAGACGGCCACAAAATATGGTACAGCGGAGAAGAGAAACTACATCAACATGGAGTAGGCTTTATTGTCAGGAAAGAGATTGTGTCAAGCATCATCAGCTGCACACCAGTATCCAGCAGACTCATCTCAATCAGAGTTTCTGCAAAACCCCAGAATCTCACCATCATCCAAGTGTATGCTCCAACATCTGACTACGATGATGATCAGATAGAAGAATTCTATGAAGAACTTGAAAACGTCATCTCCAAAACGCCCAAAAAAGACATCCTTATTGTGGAAGGCGACTGGAATGCTAAGGTGGGACCTGATGCCTATGACACCTGGGCAGGAACCACAGGACGATTTTGGACTGCGAGAAACAAATGACAGAGGACAGCGGCTGCTGGAATTCGCAAAGAAGCACAAACTTACTTTGGCTAACACACTCCACCCTCACAAGCCATCCAGAACATCA
>JASPKP010000373.1:17500-32500 GCA_030674155.1 Stramonita haemastoma
AAGAAGGTATAAAAGGGAAAGAAAACCACACACATAAAAACAACATAAAACCCTTTAAACACAAAAAGCTACATAAAAACACATCTCTATATTCAAATGGTAAGAATACAATTTCAATCCAACATAAAAACCAAACACTCCTTTCTATAATAAGTCTAGGATAGCAAATGTGAAAGAGAGAGAGAGAGAGAGAGAGAGAGGAGAGAGAGAGAGAGAGGAGGAGAGAGAGAGAGAGAGAGAGAGAGAGAGAGAGAGAGAGAGAGAGAGAGAGAGAGAGAGAGAGAGAGAGAGGAGAGACTATTTGATACACGTATAAAACAAAATGATGTGTAACTAAGCAAAGGTCAGCTTCCAGCTTACTTCTAGCTTTGGGCTGCTTGATGATCAATGAAGGGGACAGAAACTGGCAAGGCTTTCCTAGAAGAAAAACAACAACAAACAAACAGAAAAGCTGACTGATTGGAATTCACATTCATGGGGCGATTAAGTATGTTCCTGCAACACCCAAAAGACAATCGTTTAGCAAGGACTGCGACCTGAATAGTCTCTAGTCCTACCGCCCTTCCAGCATGTGCCAAGCACACTGTACTTTTTACTGCCTCATCTTCTGCAACATCCCTGTCCCGCTGTTCCCACGCCGCTCATTCCAATCTCCCGTACAATTCCTATAATTCTTATGGGATTCGAACCCGCACGTTTCCAGTCCGAAATCCAAGGCGCTAATCACTGCGCCACGACGGTGGCAAGCACACTAAAAGCAATTCAAGCACTCAGGAAGAAATCAACACTACAGCAGAGGTAGACGTTTAGGCAGGTAAGTTACTAAGCAGCACAGGTGTGACATAGCACAGAGAGGCGCTAGGTAGGAACCTGTGGAGGGAGAACTGGTACAGAGGGAGAATACTCCTAGCAGCGGACGGGTAACACCTATGTGCTAAGACAGGTGAGCAGAATGGACGATCTAGCAAGGAGACTGGACCAAAGAGGCTTCACTGGCGTGTTAGACAGTTCAAGTGATTTGTCGCGTGTAAGACTGTTCCATTCAAAACTGCCCTAGTAAATGAGTGCCAGATGTGTGCCGTACCTTTCCATTTTGCCTGAGAACTTTCCTGGCTCTACTCTCCTGTGAGAAGCAGAGAAGGACGACGTCATTGAGGATCTATCATTCTGATTGGCTGGTTTTACTTACAAGAAATCACGAGGAAAATCACGTGATTGAAGATGGTCACTCTGAGTGGCTTGTTTGCGCTGACGTGTATTTTAGTGACGTCATGTTTGTTGTAATGGGTTAGTATTTGAAAAGTATATAAAGAGGGTTAGATGGTTGATTTTTAAAATTAAGTTTTGTTTCAGATACAGCCAGATCCTTGTTGGAGTCGCTGGAAAACATTTCTTGTCAAGGTATGTCTTAAGGAATTGATTATTCTGCCATTGGTTTTCTGAGTATAAATTTTATGTCTAGAGAGTATATAATTCTGCCCTCAGATTTTCTGGATATAAATTGTATGTCTAAAGAATTTATGGTTTTGCCGTCAGTTTTCTGAATCTATTATGTGTCTACAGAGTTTATAATTCTTCCACCAGTTTTCTGGATATAAGTTGTAAGTAAAGAAAGTGTATAACTCTGCAATCAGTTTTCTGTATCTAAATTATATGCCTAGAGAGTTTATAATTCTGCCATCAGTTTTCTGAATATAAATTCTATGTCTAGAGAGTTTATAATTCTGCCATCAGTTTTCTGAATATAAATTCTATGTCTAGAGAGTTTATAATTCTGCCCTCAGTTTTCTGAATATAAATTATATGTCTAGAGAGTGTATAATTCTGCCGTCAGTTTTCTAAAAGGGGGATGGGATGGGCTAGTGGTCAGAACATTGCGCTTGCAATTTGACAACCGGGGTTCGATGCCGGTTCGAGGAGATTTTTCTTTTGGAGTTAACATCAGTGCCGACTCCACTCTCCACAAAAGTCCTTTGGATAAGACTGTAAACCGAGGCCCCGTGTGCGAACGCATGCAGAACATCTCGTGCACACGTTAAATCCTGTTCCGCTTTTCATATGAGTAGGCCATTGTGTGCCGGTGGGAACAGTTGACATTTACAAAATGCATACAAACGGGGACTGGATGGTAAAAAAGCACATGAGTACTCAGGCCATTATTCTCGATATAAAAGAATAAATAAATTAAAATATAAGTAAATAAATCAAAAATAAAGTGGAGCTGGGAATGTTAATAAAAGAGACCAGTCGAAAATTACAGCAGCTGAAATAAGATGTTTTCCAAACTAGATCTAGACTTACATTCTTTTGCTTACTTCACTCTTTCACTTACTTCATTTGTAATTTTTGGGGGTGTATTCATTGAGCTTGATAGTAACTCATTATGATTTTAGACGATGAACTAAGTTGGATGCAATGCTATTTGCACAACTCATAAAGCGGGATAGAAAAGAGAGAAACTGTTAATAAAAAGTAAGAATGAGATTTAATGTATAAACTGAAAGTTCTTTCCGTTCATTTTTTAAATTTTAGGTAAAGAACTGAGCCAGTTCCTTGTGGACTATTTTTGACCATCTTGTACACTTACTGACACGTTTCTTTTAAGTGCATTTGCGTTTGATACATAAATTTCAAAATGTCTATATCTGTGAAAACAATTTTTAAAAATAGCCTATCGAAACTGTTGTGAATGTGTGTATTAAAACCTAAACTACCCTACATTCAGATTACATTATATCTGGAGTTTTTCTACTACCAGTTTCTGACAGTTTCTTTTACGATGACTAAGCAGGTATACAAAAAGAGCTCTAACAAGAGGCACTAGAAATATGTCAACACAAGACCTCCATTTTGTTTCGTTCTTACTATAACCCCATGCCAAAAAGAATCTGGCAAAACGATCGAAACAGGCAAGTACCCATTTACAGCTGGGTGAACTGGGGGACCTGTACTGAAGCCAAGGCGCGCTAATGGTCACCCAACCAATTGGCAACCACGCTGGACGCTACTTAACTTGGCTGGGGGAAAGCGAGCGCTCTGACCGCTGAGCTATCCCGTCCCGTCCCGTTTTTTAAATTTTTTATTTATTCTTTTATATCGAGGATAATAGAATAAGCATACATAGGCTTGTTTTATATCCAGTCCCCGAGTGTACGCAGTTTTCTAAATGCTATCTGTTCCCACTGGCACGCGATGGCCTACTCTTACGAAACGCGGAACAGGATTTGTGCGCAAGACGTTCTACGTGCGTTCGCACACGGGGCCTCAGCTTATAGTCTCATCCGAAAAAAATCTTTTTAGGGGAATGGATATAGTCAGCACCGATGTTAACTCCAGGAATAAAAAATCCCCTCGACCGAGAATCGAACCCGGGTCTTTAAAATTGCGAAGCTCAGTGTTCTGACCACAGCTAGGCAATATCCCGTCCTGTCCCGAGGAGATTTTTCTCCTGGAGTTAACATCAGGGCTGACTCCACTCTCCCCAAAAGTCCTTCGGATGAGACTTTAAACCGAGGCCCCGTGTGCGAACGCACGCAGAACATCTTGCACACACGTAAAATCCTGTTCCGCTTTTCGTAAGAGTAAGCCATCGTGTGCCGGTGGGAACAGATGACATTTACAAAACTGCATACACACGGAGACTGGATGAAAAAAACACATGAGTGCTTATCCCATTATCCTCGATATAAAAGAATAAATCAAATCAAATCAAATCCCGTATGAGGTATTCTTCTTCTTTTCTCATGACCGGGATGGTCGTGGAGGAGACATGAGAGACGATTCTGTAGCCAGCCATCACCATCCAGCCCTGTCCTCCGCCTTCCGAATGAGTGTTGGACTGTCCAGGCAGGTCCACTCCTTGATGTTATCCATCCAGCTTTTGGTTTGTCTGCCTCGGCGTCTGCCACCTTCTAGCGTTCCTTGTAGGACTGTCTTGGGAGGGTGTTGTGGCGTGTGACATGGCCGAACCATGACAGCTTCCTTTTCTTGACAGTGGCTAGTAGGGGTTTGTATATCGTATCGTATGAGGTATATGTCCCCTTTAACTCCTTTGTATTGTCTGTGGCTGGTTTCAGATGAGGACTGTGAACAAAGCAGATGAGGGCGCGGACTTCACAGACCCCAACATACGGCAGATGCAGCTGCAGCAGCAGCGGGAAGAGCAGCAGCAGCAGCAGCAGCATCGAGTGGAAAGCTGCACGTGCAGTGACTGCCAACGGGAGCGACAAGAGTGAGTCCTGTCTGTCTTGTCTGTCTGTCTGTCTATGTCTATATCTGTCTTGTCTGTCTGTCTGTTTTTCTGTTTTTGTCTGTCTGTCTGTTTTTTTGTCTGTCTTTTTTCTGTCTCTGTCTCAGTCTGTTTTTCTGTCTGTCTGTCTGTTTTTCTGTCTCTTTCTGTCTTTCTGTCTGTTTGTCTTTGTGTCTATCTGTCTCTTTCTGTCTGTCTTTCTGTCTGTCCGTTTTTCTGTCTGTCTATCTGTCTGTCTGTCTGTCTATCTGTCTGTCTGTCTGTCTATCTGTCTGTCTGTCTGTCTATCTGTCTGTCTGTCTGTCTGTCTGTCTGTCTGTCTCTCTCTCTCTCTCTCTCTCTCTCTCTCTCTCTCTCTCTCTCTCTCTCTCTCTCTCTCTCGCTCGCTCGCTCTCGCTCTCGCTCTCGCTCACACACACACACACACAATCATTTAATTTGTTAACAGCATTATGGCCATGGAGACATAGTGTCAATTGGTAACACCACAATTTGTGAACAGATTTATGGCGATGGAGACAGTGTCAATTGGTAACACCACAATTTGTTAACAGAATTATGGCGATGGAGACATAGGGTCAATTGATAACACCACAATTTGTCTGTTAACAGGATTATGGCAATGGAGACATAGGGTCCATTGATAACACCACAATTTGTTAATATAACTTTTTTTTTTATAAAGTACGATTGTGAAGACTGTGAAATTATAACACCCTACTGTGGCAATGTACTTTTTGCTCTATTCACGGCAGCCTTTACATGTAGTTTGCAATTGTTCAGCTTACAGTTTTAGATTTGAAAGTTCTCGATTGTTCGATGATTTTGTTATTATTTGCGTTTCTTATGCCATATTTTGCAACATTCTAGTTATATACTTTTGTAATCAGTTTTCTTATGCACATAATTACCAACACACTTTTCCCCCCTTAAACCCTTACCTCTTTATTGCCTCCCCCCCACACCTCTAGACCATGATCTAGGAGAGGGAAACCTCCCCCCCCCTGGGGGGGATTTTTGACTTTGTTTTTCTGAAAGCTTATGATGTTGGTAGAAACATTTGACATGTTACCCTCTGGGATACAGGTTATTTCAGGAGTGAGAGGTGTATCAACAGTGCATTTTTCCCTCTTTGCGCCCTATATTTAGGTTTTTGGGGTAGGGATGTTCACACTGCGATTATTGCACAAAATCTGGCTTAACTTCTCATAATTTTATTGTGAATAGCATCTAGTATAATTTTCTCGATTATGTAGGCACAGTTTTTTGCTGACCTATTTAAAACAAAACTACAGTGATGACTTTAATGCGCGGCTGTCCGAACCGCACGCAGCTGAAATCTGTCTTACCACTCAACCACAGCCGAGCGCTGTTCCGTTCTCTCACCATCAGTTGAGCGGCACTTTCTCATCTCACGCCTTGTGTGTCCGGTGCCAGAAATGTATCCAACTATCAGTATGTTCCACAAAGTATGCACAAATAAGTCTAGATCAAGATGTTATTATTGATCAGAGAATGTCTGTAACACACAGTAAGTACTGCAACAGCCATAAGTATCATTAACGAAGAGGATGTGTTAACCACAGCACTTTGAGTCTATGATTTTTTTGGAGTTTCTTTTTTTTTTTCCTCAAGAAATTACACATAGTATGCAGATCAGTCGCGCGCGTGTGCACGCGTGTAAACCACACACACACACACACACACACACACACACACACACACACACACACACACACACACACACACACCACAGCACATTCAAGTGACACACGATAACATACATCTAAAAATAGAACAAGGCGTGGTCATAATTCGTTGTTCTTTTCAGTTCCCCGTTCTCCACCACAAACGTTGGGGATAAGGCAAACAGTTGAGTAGTACCTTTAGTATCCATTTTAACCATCATGTTTCAGGTCATTTTATTTTATTTATTTTTATTTTTATTTTATTCTTTTATATCGAGGATAATGGAATAAGCACTCATGTGCTTTTTTCATCCAGTCCCCCTGTGTATGCAGTTGTGTAAATATTTTCATCTGTTCCCACCCGCACACAATGGCCTACTCTTACGAAAAGCGGAACATGATTTAACGTGTGCGTAAGACGTTCTGGGTACGTTCGCACACGGGGCCTCGGTTTACAGTCTCATCCGAAAGACTTTTGAGGAGAGTGGAGTCACTGGCAACTGTGCAGTCTCTCACTGAAAGTGTATTTCATCTTCCCCATGTGACGTTTCCTGTATAAAATGAACATTTCAACATGGCAGATGAACATCCAGTGACCTTTAAAAGTACACTTAAGTGCAAAAGAAAAACTTCCAGGGGTGGGAGAACTTGTATAATTCATTTCCAAAATAACAGAAAAGACTGTAACTCCACTAACTGAAGAAAGCACACAAAAAAACTATTTAAAAGTCTCTTCACTTGAGACGTTCTTCAGATGTGGCATGTCATAGACTAGATGAGATTTGTAATTGTATTCCAAGAGACCTTGACTTTACACGCCATGGTTATCACAAAAGCTGTTATGCACAGTTTACAAGTGTGAAATTTGCCAGGAAAAGAAAGCATGAGACAGGTAGTGAAGAGGTTGCAGGACCATCAAAACCTAAAGGACTGTCGCTACTTCAGGCCCATTGCTTCCAAAAGACAGTTGCATTTTTTGCAAGAAGAAATTTAAAAAGAAAGTTTCAAAAGGGGTTCCATGTTTTGGAAAACTTGTAAAATGTATCACCAAGACAGCAGAACAGTCTATAAAGGATGCAGCCAAAACTAAACTAGATGACATTTTCACTCATTATCAAGATACAGATCTTGTAGTACGTGAAGCTCACTATCACGAAGGTTGTAGAAAAGACTATCTGAGATGTGAAGACAGGTATGCTGAAACATCAACAGACCAGAAAACTACTGAGCGGCTACAGGCATACGAGAGGGCATTTGAGTACATATGCGAGTATGATGAAAATGCAATAATCAGAGGTTCACAGGTGGAGAGAATGATCATGCTAGGTGAGAAGTACTGTGAATACATGCAACAACATTCTCCTGACTTCTACAACCCAGGATACAAGACTTACAAACTGAAAGAAAAAAATAATGAGACATTTTGGCTTCAGAATTCAATTCTGGGCTCCGAACCACCGCAGTGATCTTGTTTATTGTGATGAACTTGCCCAGGGTCAGGCAGTTGAGACAGCATTTGTGTCAGCAGCTTCAGAAGAAAGACGTCTTGAGGAATCTGCATATGTTCTTCGCCGATACATTATGGATGCTTTCAGGGCAACACCTGATATGCCATGGCCTCCTTCTGCAGAATTTCTTCAGTCTGATGCTGTTAAACCTCCAGATATTTTCACAGACTTTCTAAAAACACTGCTATCTGGAAAGAGTAGTTCTATGGAGCAACCCAAAACCACCAGATTGGCATCCTTAATTGCCCAGGACATATGCTAATCTGTGACAGGAAGGAAGTGGAAAATGCCTAAACATGTTTTGCTTGGAATGTCTGTCAGACATGTAACTGGCAGCTCTGAAATCATAAGTCTGTTGAATAGGTTTGGTCATGTTGCTGGATACAAAACCATTGTGCGACTTGAGACTGCTATGGCCAATTCTGTACTTCAGTGGGCAAGTCTTCTTCCTTCAACAGTGAGTTTGACAGAGAACAAGGTTATCCATTTTTGCTGGGATAACTTTGACCTGAACGAAGAAACTCCATCAGGAACCAACACCACCCACTCCACTCATGGCATTGTCATTCAAGAGGTTACTGGGGACACAATGCCTGACACTTTTCTGTCTCAGACAGAACCTCCTCCTCGTTATCAGGACCGCCAATGCTCAGTGCAGTTTGAGCCACATGATGTTCCTCCATGCTTTGCAAAAGTAAAGGCAGAACCTAAGTTGCATGTTGTGGAAACTCATTTCTCAAACACAGAGGCAGTCTACAAAGCTCAACTTGCTGATTTTTGGTGTGTGTGTTTTTTTCTCCAGATTCTAGGCCACAAATGGAAGTCAACTTGTCCCTGGATGGGGAGGGTGGGTATCACTCACAGGAGAAGGGACAGAAAAGAAGCAGTCTACTGTGGACTATATGGCACCCATCCACCACCCTGTCACTGAACATGATAATAATAATAATAATAATGATAATAATAATGATAATAAAAAAAAAAAAAAAAAAAAATAATAATAATAATAATGATACTAATACTAATACTACTACTAATAATATATGGAACTTATATAGCGCTATATCTTGTAAAAACAAATCAAAGCGCTTGCATTCGACCTACACAACACACAAGCAATCAACAGCAATTTACAGTTTTAACAAATTCGAATGTACACTCACTCGCATGCACACACACACACGCACGCACGCACGCACGCACGCACGCACGCACACAGCATGCGCGCGCACACACACCTATAAACGTTATACACTTTGGCAGGTAGATGTTGAAGGCAGGACAGGATTGTACGGCGTTTTCATTTCAATTTTCTGTTTTGTTTTTAAAATATGGGACAGGCGTTCCTTGTGCAGTGGTGACATTAACATATGTTGATAGCCTGTTTAATACCCTTTATTTTGGTACCAAATTTGATATGAATGTGTAAGAATATATTTATATAAATAATGTAAATTAACCACACCCCCTAAATATTTTCCTTCTGAAGGGTTACCATATTGAATTGCTTGTATATCCTGAAATAACCTGGTTACATGAGGGTAACATATACCATAAAACGTTAAAATAAACAGAGTTTCAGAAAAATGCACCCATAAATCCCCCCCAGGGGGGGGAGGGGGGTCTACGGAGGGACCAAGGTCTACTCCCATCCTTCCCTCGTCTAATATCACTTGAAGTGTACAGACGTAAAATCAAAGACACAATTATTCTGTTCACAGGATTATGGCAGAGGCCTACGCCGTGGTGTACGGCGAGGATTACAGCCAGTACGGGGGGGAGGCCTCAGCTGGGGATGACAGCCACGGCAATTCGCGCTATGGAGACAGCTACGGCAGTTCGGGACAGGATGACGGCTGTGGCTATTCCGACAATGATAACAACTATGGCTATTCGGGCTATGGAGACGACTATCCAGCAGACGACCCTGCCGGTAGAGAGTGCGTTGTGAGGTTCGTGTTATGGAAAAAAGATTTGTTGGTTTTTTAATATTTTTTTTTTATAGTTTGTTTGTTGTTTTCGGTTGGAGCTCGCACAGCTGTCAGTGTCCCTCACTTTCAGCTACTCTCAGATGCCTATCCATTCCATCCCAGGCCAGCCCAGCTGGTGCTAATCATAGCAGCAGGAACTGATGACACTTGGACTTGGTACAAAAGACGGGCGGGGCGCGCTGATTTTAGCACTGGGCATGCATGGACCCTTGACTGAGTTCTGCTGGATTTGTGTGCTGTGGGAGTTTTTGTTGTTGCTGTTGTTTTCTTCCTTGCTCCTCGGCTGGAGCTCTGAGGTTCACCAAATGGGGAGATTGTGTGTTTGCGATCGTTTGTGCCCGCCATGAAGGTAGCTACATTCCGTCTTCGGAGAAGTATGCTGGTTATGTTCTGTGTTCCCGTAACTCACCCAACACTGACCTGAGTTACGGGATCTTTAACGTGCCGCGTCTACTTGATCTTCTACATGCGCACTGGCAGGTCTGCACTTGAAGCTGACCTGGGAGATCACAAAAATCCCCATTTAATTCACCAGACGCTGTCGAGATTTGAACCACGACTTCATGCACCCATGGGATTGAAGTCGTTCTAAACCACTCGGCTATAGCATCTGTCAGGGGAAAAACCATTGGATACTGTCAATAGAAACTTACGGCCAGTTCTCCTGAAAATTTCTGTAAAGGGTAAAGGTTTAAAAAAGGTAAAGGTGTCCCATAACCTAAGCGGTCGTAACGGAGCGAGGCACCAGAGACCTCAGCTTCTCTATGGCCCGCATTTTGAGGGCGGCGCCTATCTCCTCTCCCTCGCACGTTTTTCGTAAGAGTAGGCCATTGTGTGCCGGTCGGAACAGATGACAATAGTTACAAAACTGCACACACTCGGGGACTGGATATAAAAAAGCACATGTGCTTATTTCATTATCCTCGATATAAAAGAATAAATTAAATTAAATCAAATATATCTCTATCTCTCTATCTCTGTCTGTCTGTCTCTGTCTCTCTCTGTGCCTCTCTGCCTCTCTGTCACACACACACACACACACACACACACACACACACACACACACACACACACACACACACACACACACACACACACACACACACACACACACACACACACACACACACACACACACACACAACGCAACGCAACGCAACGCAACGCAACGCACAACACAGCAAACATAACACAAAATAACACAACACGACACAATGTGAAAAAGCCCATTAGTGCGTATTCCATTATCCTCGATATAAAAGAATAAAATATATTATAAAAAACACATACACACACAGATCTATCTATCTCTCTATCTCTCCATCTCTCTCTCTCTCTCTCTCTCTCTCTCTCTCTCTCTCTCTCTCTCTCTCTCTCTCTCTCTCTCTCTCTCTCTTCTCTATCTATCTATCTATCTATCTATCTATCTATCTATCTATCTATCTATCTATCTATCTATCTATCTATCTATCTATCTATCTATCTATCTATCTATCTATCTATCTATCTATTATCCTCGATATAAAAGAATAAAATATATTATAAAAAAAACACATACACACAGATCTATCTATCTATCTATCTATCTATCTATCTATCTATCTATCTATCTATCTATCTATCTATCTATCTATCTGTCTGTCTGTCTGTCTGTCTGTCTGTCTGTCTGTTTATCTATAATTTTCTCTGTTCATTCCTTGCCCTACAGCTTTGACGACATGGAACAACAGAGCAAAAGTTTCAGCGGATACAAAGAGCCGCAGTCCAGCGCCACTGGTTCGGAGGACCGCTGGGGAACAAGCAAGACCAAACGGTAACTGTAGTGTGTTGTGTTGTATTGTTTATTTTATTTATTTATTTTATTTTTTATTTTATTTCACTCTTTTATGTCAAGGATAGTAGGATAAGCACTTTTGTGCTTTTTTACATTCAGTCCCCGTGTGTATGTACATTCGAATTTGTTAAAACTGTAAATTGTTGTTGATTGTGTGTTGTGTAGGTCGAATGCAAGCGCTTTGATTTGTTTTTACAAGATATAGCGCTATACAAATTCCTTTTTTTTAATAATAATAATAATAATAATAATATTATTATTATTATTATTATTATTATTATTATTATTATTATTATTATTATTATTATTATTATTATAATCATCATCATTATTATTATTATTATGCAATTTTGTAAATGTCATCTGTTCACACCGGCACACGGTGGCCTACACGATGGTATTGTATTGTGTTGTGTTGCATTGTGTTGTATTGCGTTGCGTTGTATTGTATCATGTTGTGTGGTGTTGTACTGTATTGTATTGTGTTGTACTGTGTTGCGTTGTGCTGTTGTTTTTTATTGGGTTGTATTGGTTTGTATTGTGTTCTGTTGTATCATGTTTTGTGGTGTCGTATTGTGTTGCATTGCATTGTGTTGTGTTGCGGTGTATTGTATTGTGTTGTACTGTGTTGTGTTGTGATGTATTGTGTTGTGTTGTGATGTATTGTGTTGTGTTGTACTGTATTGTCTTGTGTTGCATTATGTTGTGTTGCATTGTGTTGTGTTGTATCGTGTTTTGTGGTGTCGTATTGTGTTGTGTTGTTTATATTGTATTGTGTTGTTTGCATTTGTTTTCACTGTATTGTGTTGTGTTGTTTGTATTGTGTTGTATTGCGCTGTGAAGTATTGTGTTATCATATTGTATTGTGTCGTACTGTATTTATGTTGTATTTCAGTTGTGTTGTATTGTGTTGTTTGTATTGTATTGTATTGTATGGTATTGCATTGTATTGTACTGTGTTGTGTTGTTTGTATGTATTGTACTGTATTGTATTGTCTTCTATCATATTATATTGTATGTCAACAATTGACTGATAGTGGAGGAGTGGGATAGATAGGCGTTATATTGCAAAGGTAAAGGTAAAGGTGTCCCATAACCTAGGCGGTCGTAGGGGAGCGAGGCATCAGACACCTCAGCTTCTCTAGGGGCCAGCATATTGAGGGCGGCGCCCATCTCCTCTCCCTCGCTGCTTTACCTTCCCTGACCCTAAAGAGGGCAGGTACCCATTGACAGCTGGGTGAACTGGGGGAACTGTACTATAGCCAAGGCGCGCAAACGGTCACCCATCCAACTGGTAACTACGCTCGACGCTGCTGAACTTGACTTGGGGAAAGCGTGCGCTCTGACCACTTAGCTATCCCGCTCCGTTTATTGTACTGCTACTTATTATGGTAACTTGCAATGCCCCAGATGGTATTAAGGTATTGTCAAATTTCTTGATTGTTTTTTTTTCAGGGGTGTGCACGTGTGTATTGGAGTGTATGGGGTGCTTAAGGAGAGGTGGTTCCTTTGTAAACCTGGCAGTAGCATCCTTCGGGATGGACGGGAGCACTGGTCCTCACTTGGCACTCAACTCTCACTTCTGGGTCCGGGTCCTTAACCCACCCACACCCCGGTAACCGCTTCTACTGGCGGGCGAAACGTTGTGAGGGGCTGGTGCATTCTTACCCACCAGTAGGAGTCTTGGAGAGGAGATGGGCGCCACCAAGCTTCCTCAAGCCCACTGCAAGGACATGATGAGAAAAACAAAACAGAAAGACATGCCGGATCGGTCGAGGCCCGGATCAACAACGACCGCGCTACCCACTGCAAGCCTCCAGGGTGGGAGTGACAAGTGTGCTACTTGGGCAGAACCAACTCTAAAGCTTCCAGCTAAAGGGGCAACCATTGGTACATGGAATGTAAGGACTATGTACCAAACAGGAAGAGTACAGGAACTTACACATGAATTACAGAGGTATAAATGGGACATCATACGGCTTGCGGAAGTCAGATGGATTGGCTTCGGAGAAACAACCACGCAAGACGGCCACAAAATATGGTACAGCGGAGAAGAGAAACTACATCAACATGGAGTAGGCTTTATTGTCAGGAAAGAGATTGTGTCAAGCATCATCAGCTGCACACCAGTATCCAGCAGACTCATCTCAATCAGAGTTTCTGCAAAACCCCAGAATCTCACCATCATCCAAGTGTATGCTCCAACATCTGACTACGATGATGATCAGATAGAAGAATTCTATGAAGAACTTGAAAACGTCATCTCCAAAACGCCCAAAAAAGACATCCTTATTGTGGAAGGCGACTGGAATGCTAAGGTGGGACCTGATGCCTATGACACCTGGGCAGGAACCACAGGACGATTTGGACTGCGAGAAACAAATGACAGAGGACAGCGGCTGCTGGAATTCGCAAAGAAGCACAAACTTACTTTGGCTAACACACTCCACCCTCACAAGCCATCCAGAACATCAACCTGGCACTCACCAAATGGTCTGATTCATAATCAAATTGATTACATTCTGTCACCCCAAAGATTCAAATCCAGCATAAACAAGGCAAACACAAGAACATTCCCAGGAGCTGACATTGGCAGTGACCACGACCTTGTACTTACCACCATCAGACTGAAACTGAAAGCAAAACAACAGCCAAAAAGCCCACGCATAAGATTCGACCTGGAAAAACTCAAAGACCCAACAGTGGTTGAGATCTTCCAAGCCAACATTGGAGGAAAGTTCGCCGCACTCACAGCCATCGACAATGATGTGGACACATTGGCCAACAACATCAAAGAAGTGCTAACGACAGCAGCAGAAGAAACATTAGGAAGAAGCAGAACAAAGAAACAACCCTGGGTGACAAATGAGGTTCTTGACCTCTGCGACAAAAGAAGAGAACTTAAGAAACAAAAGTTCACAAGTCAAGAAGCTTACAAGAAGTACATGGATAGCCACAGAGAAGTGAGGAAAAAGATGAGAGAAGCCAAAGAAGCGTGGATAGAAGAACAATGCAACAACATCGAAGCTGGAATGACCAAGGGAAACAGCAAAACAGCTTACGACATTTTGAAAGCACTAACGAAAACCACACAGCCTAAAGCCTCTGTTATTGAAGACAAAGAAGGAAATCTTTTAACGGAAAACAATGCCATCCTCCAACGCTGGACAGAATACTGTGAGGGATTGTACAACTACCCACTACGCCCAGATACCAACATAGTTTCTGACAAACCCCCTGAACACCAAGATAAAGACCCACCAATACTAAGGTGTGAAGTAGATGCAGCTATTAAACAATTGAAGAAGGGGAAGTCCCCTGGAATTGATAACATCCCAGCTGAACTCATAAAAAATGGAGGGAATGAAACAGCAAGGCGATTCACAGAAATTTGTCAGAAGATCCACGACACCAAAGAATGGCCAAAAGAATGGACACAGTCTCTTGTAATACCCCTGCCAAAGAAAGGAAACCTCAAGAAATGCCAGAACTACAGAACCATCAGTCTCATAAGTCATCCTAGCAAGATCATGCTGCAGGTAGTCCTCAACAGACTGAAAAACCAAGCAGAAAAACTCCTGGCAGAAGAACAAGCGGGCTTTAGACCAAAACGCAGCACAATGGAACAAAATTTCAATCTGAGAATTCTGATAGAGAAGCATCTCCAACACCAAAAAGACTTGTACCACAATTTCATAGACTTCAAAAAGGCCTTTGACAGGGTATGGCA
>JASPKP010000373.1:42500-50214 GCA_030674155.1 Stramonita haemastoma
ATGTTTAATGGTTTTTTTTTTTCTTTTTTTTTATTATAATTTTATTGGTAGTGTCTCCCCCCCCCCCCCAATAAGGATGCTAGCTTAAAAAAAATTCCCCTTTTATCCAAATGTATGATTTATATTACATGTACAATTTTTGATAGATAGTGGTGGATTGATGTTTTCGGTTGTCTAATTCATTTTGTTCTCTTGTTTGCTCCTTAACTACTAACGCTTTTCCTTTTTCCCATAATCAAATTTTTTTTATTGTGACTTCTGATTTTTGTCTTCTGAAAGAGTGCATTTTATTATCTTATCATATATAGTGTCCTTTATTCTTGTGTGTTGTTTGGTACTGCGTAAAGTCTTATTGTATAGTATATTTTCAACTTGATGTATCCCTGAAAAGGGCGGGGACTGGATGTAAAAAAGCACACGAGTGCTTATCTATTATCCTCGAATAAAAGACTTTGCCTTGCCTTGCCTTGCCTTGTCTTTTCTCTCTCTCTCTCTCTCTCTCTCTCTCTCTCCTCTCTCTCTCTCTCTCTCTCTCTCTCTCTCTCTCTCTCTCTCTCTCTCTCTCAAAAGCAATTTTGTTTGAATCCTAAGCTGTAGTGGCTTTCATCGATTTTGAGAAAGCCTTTGATTCTGTCAACAGAAGCATACTGTGGCCTATTTTGTTTAAGAATGGAATTCGGGGGAAACTGTTTAAATGCATTATGAGTATGTATGAATTTGTAAATGCTAGAGTTAGGTGTGGTGCATCATTAACAGATTATATAAACTGTACAGCTGGTGTCAAACAAGGAGATGTGTGTAGTCCTATTTTGTTTTCTTTGTTTATCAATGAGTTAACTTTAGAAGTTATTCGTAATGGCAAACATGGTGCACAATTCATTGATGATACTTTGGAAATATTTTTACTCCTTCTGGCTGATGACGTAGTATTAATTTCAGAACCAATAGTTAGGTTACAAAGACAATTAAATAGTTTAAAAAAAGCATCAGTCTCACTTCAGTTAAAGGTAAACATGTCAAAAAGTAACATTATTGTATTTAGAAAAGGAGGGTATCTTACAGAGCGGGAAAGATGGACATATAATGCAAGCGTTATGTCAGTTGTAAACGTCTATAAATATTTAGGAATATATTTTTCAACACGGTTAAGCTTTTCCTTTGCATGTAGAGAATTAGTAAGTAGAGCAAAGTATCCTTTATTGTGTATTTTAAGAAAATTAATACAACTGAATAATGATTCTCTGTCGTTTCTGAAGTTGTTTGATGTACAAATTCAACCCATGGTGCAGTATGGTGCTGAATTATGGGGCTTAGATGCAGGTGTGGTAGAAATTGAGAAGATACATTTGTATGCATTAAAGAAATTTCTAGGTATATCAATCCAAACACCTAATGACTTTGTTTATGGGGAAACTAACAGGTATCCAATCGGTTTAATTTCCATGGTTAAGTGTATTCGTTACTGGCTGAAACTGACACAAATGGAACCACATAGATTGCCATATAAAGCTTATAAAATGTTAATGAATTTAGAAGCAAGAGGTAAAAAAAACTGGGTCTCAAACATAAAATTAAAGCTATATGAATTTGGTTTTGGGGTTGTGTGGGAAAATCAAGGTGTAGGGGACATAACTGGGTTTATTCATACATTTCGGCAAAGACTGGTAGATTGTAGATGGCAGACTTTGAACCCATTCCATTGTGTTCCAGTTTATTTATCTATGCCCTTAGAAAGACATATGAAACTCTTAATGACTAAATTCAGATTTGGTATATCTGGTATATAGTTACATTCTTATCGTTATAAATCTGTCAATGATTGTAATTTGATGTGTTCATTGTGTCATGATGCACCTGAAAATGAACTGCATTGTTTTTGGTCTTGCCTGGAGCTAAAAGAGCTGCAAAAGCAACTAATTCCTTTGAATTATTTTCAACAGGTAGTGTTGTTCAGATTAGTGATGCTGATGACTACTCCTAATGAAAATATTGCAAAAAAACTTGCTGTATACTTATACAAAGCATTTTAAGTACGCAGTACGTTGTCAACATAATAATTATGTCAGTCTGTGAAAACTTACAAAGTGTGTGTGTTTCTATCTTGTATGTAAACCCCTTCTAAGGGCAATGGCCTTTGTGAATAAAATTATCCGAATCCTAATCTCTCTCTGTCTGTCTGTCTGTCTGTCTGTCTAACTGTAATTTTCTCCGGTCATTCCTTGCCCTACAGCTTTGACGCCATGGAACAAAAGAGCAAAAGTTACAGCCAATACAGGGAACCGCAATCCAGCGCCACTGATTCGGAGGACGCCAGGGAAACAAGCGATAGCAAAGCCAAGACCAGGTAACTGTATATAGTGAGTTGTGTTGAATTGTTTATTTTATTTATGTAAGAAAGTGCAGATATTTGATCTGTCGCGACTCTGTACAACTTCTCGGCAACGACGGCACGATCAGACAGTGGGAATGTGGCCTCTTAAAAGAGGCTGCATAAATACATTTTACCACTACGGGCAAAGTGCGTTCCACAGACGCCTTTCGACCACCCCCAACGATACAGAACGTCGCACAATTCACAGGTGTGGATCTAAATTTAGATCCACGACGCTGCTATTGGCAGTTCCGATGGCATGGGAAGTAATCTAATTACCGCCCCGTCACATATATATATATATATATATTTTTTTTTATTAATTACTCTTTTATATCGAGGATAATGGCATAAACGCTTTTGTACTTTTTTACATCCAGTCCCCGTGTGTATGCAGTTTTGTAAATGTCATCTGTTCCCACCGGCACACAATGGCCTACACATTGTATTGTGTTGTGTTGCGTTGTGTTGCATTGTGTTGCGTTGCATTGTATTATGTTGTGTTGTACTGTGTTGCGTTGTGTTGTACTGTGTTGCGTTGTGTTGTACTGTGTTGCGTTGTGTCGTGTTTTATTGTGTTGTATTGGGTTATGTTGTGTTGTATCATGTTTTGTGGTGTCGTATTGTGTTGCATTGTATTATGTTGTGTTGTACTGTGTTGCGTTGTGTCGTGTTTTATTGTGTTGTATTGGGTTATATTGTGTTGTGTTGTATCGTGTTTTGTGGTGTCGTATTGTGTTGCATTGTGTTGTGTTGTATTGTTTTGTGTTGTGTTGTATTGTTTTGTATTGCGTTGTATTGTGTTGTGTTGCGGTGTATTGTGTTGTGTTGTATTGTGTTGTGTTGTATTGTGTTGTACTATGTTGTCTTGTGTTGTGTAGCATTGTGTTGTGTTGTATCGTGTTTTGTGGTGTTGTATTGTATTGTGTTGTCTGCATTGTATTGTGTTGTGCTGTGTTGTTTCCACTGTATTGAGTTGTGTTGTTTGTATTGTATTGTGCAGTGATGTGTTGTGATGATTATATTGTATTGTGTTGCACTGCATTTTATTTATGTTGTATTTCAGTTGTGTTGTATTGTGTTGTGTTGTTTGTATTGTATCGTATTGCATTGTATTGTACTGTGTTGTGCTGTTTGTATGTATTGTACTGTATTGTCTTGTATTACATTGTTTGTCAACAATTGACTGATAGTGCAGGGGTGGGATAGATAGGCGTTATATTGCAAAGGCAAAGGTAAAAGTGTCCCATAACCTAGGCGGTCGTAGGAGAGCGAGGCATCAGACACCTCAGCTTCTCTAGGGGCCAGCATATTGAGGGCGGCGTCCATCTCTCCCTCGCTGCTTTACCTTCCTTGACCATAAAGAGGGCAGGTACCCATTGACAGCTGGGTGAACTGGGGGGACAGTACTGTAACCAAGGCGCGCAAACGGTCACCCATCCAACTGGTAACCACGCTCGACGCTGCTTAACTTGACTTGGGGAAAGCGAGCGCTCTGACCACTGAGCTATCCCGCTCCTTATATTGTACTGCTACTTATTATGGTAATTTGCAATGCCTCAGATGGTATTAAGGTATTGTCAAATTTCTTGATTGTTTTTTTTCAGGGTGTGCACGTGTGTATGTGTGTGTGTGTGGGGAGGGGGGGGGGGCGCGGAGGTGGATTGGGGAATGTGTGTGTATCCTATCTATAGGATAAAACATCAGATAAAAAAAACCCTGCTAAAATGCTGCTTATGCATCCCCGCCTTCCCTCCCCCCCCCCCTCTTTCTCTTTCTCCTTATCTCTCTGTCTCTCTCTTTGTCTCTCTTTGTCTCTCTTTCTCTGTGTCTTTCTGTGTCTCTCTGTGTCTGTCTGTCTGTCTGTCTGTCTGTCTGTCTGTCTGTCTGTCTGTCTCTCTCTCTTTCTCTTTCTCTTTATCCTTATCTCTCTCTCACTCTCCACTTCTCTCTGTCTCTGTCTCTGTCTCTCTTCCTCCCTCCCTCCCTAACCCTCCCTCCCTCCATCTATCCATCTCTCTCTCTCTCTCTCTCTCTCTCTCTCTCTCTCTCTCTCTCTCTCCTCTCTCTCTCTCTCTCTCTCTCTCTCCCTCTCCTCCCTCCTCTCTCTCCTCTCTCTCTCTCTCTCTCTCTATCTCTCCTCTCTCTCTCTCTCTCTCTCTCTTCCCAATGTCCATTTCAGCTATCCACTAAATAAAAAAAAAAATAACACGCCTCTCTCTTTCACTGGTCAGTTCTAGCTGGATGGAGGAACAGACTGACGGAGAGAGCAGCCGCCGCAACGCGTGGGAAGATGACCAGGACTCTTCCCCCTTCTCCAGGTCTGGGGGAGGTTTTGGGGACAGCGATTGCTTCACAGATGCCTCCCATGCCTGGTCTTAGAGCGAAAGACTCGGTCAGGCCTGGCCCAAGAGTGAGAAGAACATTCAAGAAAAAAAACAACGGGTGTAACATTCCTTGTCCTAGAGCTTTGACGACATGGAACAACAGAGCAAAAGTTACATGCAACAACAGAGCAAAAGGTACATGGAACAACAGAGCAAAAGTTACATGGAACAACAGAGCAGAAGTTACATGCAACAACAGAGCAAAAGTTACATGCAACAACAGAGCAAAAGTTACATGGAACAAGAGAGCAAAAGTTACATGGAACAAGAGAGCAAAAGTTACATGGAACAACAGAGCAGAAGTTGCATGGAACAACAGAACAGAAGTTACATGGAACAAGAGAGCAAAAGTTACATGGAACAAGAGAGCAAAAGTTACATGGAACAACAGAGCAGAAGTTACATGGAACAACAGAGCAAAAGTTACATGGAACAACAGAGCAAACGTTACATGGAACAACAGAGCAGAAGTTACATGGAACAAGAGAGCAGAAGTTACATGGAACAAGAGAGCAAAAGTTACATGGAACAAGAGAGCAAAAGTTACATGGAACAACAGAGCAAAAGTTACAGCAACAACAGAGCAAAAGTTACATGGAACAACAGAGCAAAAGTTACATGGAACAAGAGAGCAAAAGTTACATTGAACGAGAGAGCAAAAGTTACATGGAACAACAGAGCAGAAGTTACATGGAACGAGAGAGCAAAAGTTACATGGAACGAGAGAGCAAAAGTTACATGGAACAAGAGAGCAAAAGTTACATGGAACAACAGAGCAAAAGTTACAGACAAAAGAGCAAAAGTTACATGGAACGAGAGAGCAAAAGTTACATGGAACAACAGAGCAAAAGTTACATGGAACAAGAGAGCAAAAGGTACATGGAACAACAGAGCAAAAGTTACATGGAACGAGAGAGCAAAAGTTACATGGAACAACAGAGCAGAAGTTACATGGAACAACAGAGCAAAAGTTACATGCAACAACAGAGCAAAAGTTACATGGAACGAGAGAGCAAAAGTTACATGGAACAAGAGAGCAAAAGTTACATGCAACAAGAGAGCAAAAGTTACAGACAAAAGAGCAAAAGTTACATGGAACAACAGAGCAAAAGTTACATGGAACGAGAGAGCAAAAGTTACATGGAACAAGAGAGCAGAAGTTACATGGAACAAGAGAGCAAAAGTTACATGGAACGAGAGAGCAAAAGTTACATGGAACAACAGAGCAAAAGTTACATGGAACAAGAGAGCAAAAGTTACAGCAACAACAGAGCAAAAGTTACATGGAACAACAGAGCAAAAGTTACATGGAACAAGAGAGCAAAAGTTACATGGAACAACAGAGCAAAAGTTACATGGAACAACAGAGCAAAAGTTACAGCGGATAAAGGAGCCACAATCCAGCGCCACTGGTTCGGAGGACGCCTGGGGAACAAGCGATACCAAAGCTAGGTCCAGGTAACTGTATATAGTGTGTTTTGTTCTATTGTATTGTATTGTGTGGTGTTGTATTGTATTGTATTGTGTGGTTTTGTATTGTATTGTGTTGTGTGGTGTTGTACTGTACTGTGTTGTGCTGTGTTGTGTTGTGTTGTTTTGTGCTGTGTTGTGTTGTGTTGTATTGTGTTGTGTTGTGTTCTGGTGTATTGTGTTGTGTTGTATTGTATTGTGTTGTAATATGTTGTGTTGTGTTGTACTGTATTGTCTTGTGTTGCATTATGTTGTGTTGCATTGTGTTGTGTTGTATCGTGTTTTGTGGTGTCGTATTGTGCTGTGTTGTTTATATTGCATTGTGTTGTTTGCATTTGTTTTCACTGTATTGTGTTGTGTTTTTTGTATTGTGTTGTATTGCGCTGTGATGTATTGTGTTATTATATTGTATTGTGTCGTACTGTATTTTATTTATGTTGTATTTTAGTTGTGTTGTATTGTGTTGTGTTGTTTGTATTGTATGGTATTGCACTCTATTGTACTGTGTTGTGTTGTTTGTATGTATTTTACTGTATTGTCTTGTATTATATTACACTATATTGTATGTCAACAATTGACTGATAGTGGAGGAGTGGGATAGATAGGCGTTATATTGCAAAGGTAAAGGTAAAGGTGTCCCATAACCTAGGCGGTCATAGGGGATGAGGCATCAGACACCTCAGCTTCTCTAGGGGCCAGCATATTGAGGGCGGCGCCCATCTGCTCTCCCTCGCTGCTTTACCTTCCCTGAGCCTAAAGAGGGCAGGTACCCATTGACAGCTGGGTGAACTGGGGAACTGTACTGAAGCCAAGGCGCGCTAACGGTCACCCATCCAACTGGTAACCACGCTCGACGCTGCTTAACTTGACTTGGGGAAAGCGAGCGCCCTGACCACTTAGCTATCCCGCTCCGTTTATTGTACTGCTACTTATTATGGTAATTTGCAATGCCCCAGATGGTATTAAGGTATTGTCAAATTTCTTGATGGTTTTTTTCAGGGGTGTGCACGTGTGTATGTGTAAGTGGGGGACGGAGGGGCGATTGGGAAAAAGTGTGTGTATCCACCATAGGATAAAACAGCAAAAAAAAAACCCCCGCAAAAAAACGCTTAAACACCCCCGCCTTCCTACCCCCCCCTCCTCTCTCTTCTGTCTGGAGTTAAAATCAGTGCTGGGCTCCCCCCCCTCCCCCAAAATCCTTTGGGGAACTTTAAACCGAGGCCCCGTGTGGGGAAAGCATGCAGAACACTTGCGCACCCGTTTTAAAACCCCGTTCCGCTTTTCGAAAGAGTAGGCCCTCGTGTGCCGGTGGGGAAAAGATGACATTTACAAAATGCATACACACGGGGGCTGGATGAAAAAACACAAAGGGGCTTATTCCCTTTTTCCTCGATATAAAAGAATCAATCCCCAAAAAAAACAAACCCAAACAATCCATCAATCCCCTTTAATCAATCAATCAATCTCCTTTTTTTCCCCCCCCCTC
>JASPKP010003726.1:0-15000 GCA_030674155.1 Stramonita haemastoma
GTGTTAAGACCTAAAGATTTGTGTGTGTCTGTCTCAATGACTGACCACACTGGAGATAAATTGCTATACATAACAGTTATGTCTTATTATGTCTGTCGTGTAGTTGTTTAGAAAGTGATTAAGATATGGGTGTAAAATAACCTCATCGTGACGTCTAATATTAGTACTATTATTAGCTAATATAATTATTGTGAGTGTCAAGCTGTCGTCGAGAACTTTGGAGAAGGGATTATGATGGGTAGCACATGAAAACACAGTCGTGACACAAACCTGAGGACAGGCTAGAGTTGTGCAAAATAGGGTAAAGTCAAGGCAACTGCCAAATATAGTAAGGTTGTAAAGACAGCCAATGATGTGTGTGTGTGTGTGTGTGTGTGTGTGTGTGTGTGTGTGTGTGTGTGTGTTATGCTCCAAACCCTTTTGTTTGTTTTTCTATATTAAGATAAGAGTTATATTATAACTTGTAAGGTTTCACTTTCAGTTCTTTAAATTAATGCAATTTTTTCTTGCAAGAATTTTTTTTTTTTAAGAATCATCTTCAGTGGTGGAATCGGGCATCACACTGAAAGGGTTTAGCTTGTTTTGTTTGTTTTTTTAATGAAAAGTTTTGTCATCAAATTTTGCAATGTGAAACTAAATTCAAAGAAAGCTCAAAACCCAAAGAAAGCTTTTAAATTATAATTAATGAAGACACAATGCTTTAAAATGATATTGGAAAAAAAAATAATGAAACCAACCACAAAAATGTCCACACTTTGTTGGTACCAATGCATTCAATATCAGTCTTGTGTTAGTACCACAAAATCCAGAGTGGAAGGACAGTTGACTCTTCTAAAACCAGTAAAAGTGTAGAGCATTACACGAAAGTGTGAAAAATACTTATACTATAAACTGCAACACCACAATATTGAGATTTCTCTTTTAATATAAAAAATATTATATTGGAATTTATATTTATATAACACTACATCTTGTAAAAACATATCAAAGCGCTTGGTTATACTTTGGAGTGACTTTGACTTGATTTGAGCAAAATAAGTGGAGTGAGAACTGAAGACTTGTGAAGTGAACTAATTTATTAAAGTTGAACAAAAATAACAGAATTAAGTATTAAAAGAAACATTATGAGAGAATAATGTATCACAGTTTAAAAAAAAAAAAAAAAAAAAAAAAAACTTCAGTCACTCAGTGAGAAGCAAAAATTGTTTTTAGTCTATGACTAATATCAGTAGGGGAGATTTTATCTCATTCTTGGAAACTTGATCAAATATTATATAGTGATGAGAATTGTGACCCCTAAAATACCCCTGTTTTAACTGATATGCCCAATGTTATTTTTATTTTGTTGTTCATTGTTTTTACTACCCTGTGAGATCAAACCATAATTGTTAGTATTACCAACAAATTTTTTTGTCCATGTACTGATGCTTTGGGTTTTTTTACTTTGATGTGCAGGTGAGATGCCTGTCCAGAGTAGCTAGGGCCAGTGCCCAAAGCATGGGGCACAAGACTTCACTGTGCCCTGCACTCTCAGTCCCACATGTGTACAACAGTGTACTGTCAAGATCATTTTCCACTGGTAAGTATCAGATGAAAATGTATTTCTTCATGAATACATTTTATAGCACATTTCCTCTCTCTTTCTCTTTCTCTTTCTCTCTCTCTCTCTCTCTCTCTCTCTCTCTCTCTCTCTCTCTCTCTCTCTCTCTCTCTCTCTCTCTCTCTCTCTCTCTGTCTCTCTCTCTCTGTTGTTGTTTTTATTTTAAAAAAAAAAAAATTAAATGGGGATTTTAAAAAATCAATTAAATGCTGAGATTCTTTGAGCCATAAATAGCATCCCCACATTCTGCAAGTTCTTCATAATTTTGAATTGATATTATGCATGTTGGGTTGAGTTGTTGTTTACTGTCATCCAAGGGCTGTTATTGTTAGCAATCAGCTTGATTTTATTATTTATACCTTTCTCATTGAATCGTCTGTATTAGCTTATATTCATTATTTGGAATAGTAATACATTTTGATAATGCAAATAGATGTCCAGAAAGAAATGGTATGAACATAACTCCAACAGTACACTATCCCTCAGTGTTATTTACATGTACCACTGTAGTCTTTTTGAAGTTGTTATCACTTCTCCTTTCTTATTACTGCCAAAGCGAAGAAAAAGACCCCACTTTTTTTGCTTCCTTCTAGATACTTTATATGATGGCCCAGTGTCATCTATCTTACATCAATTCTTCCCAGCTCAGGTACACTAAAAAAAAAACCCCAAAAACCCACCTACCAGTCCACAGAAGGCCTTTCGCTATTTTAGTATCTGGCAGAGCACTATACTACCTGTACCAACAAGGGGTGTCAGTATATAATATTCGACTCCAGAAATCTTTTAAATTTTATCTATAAAGGTTTGCAGTTAGCTTGGATGTGGATGCTCTTTTATTTTTAAGAGAAATTTCCCAGCACTTTAATTTTCATGATTGTTTTAATGTATTGATCAAATGTTTACAAAGTTGAATTTCAAGCTTTTGTGTTTAGGATGTATGCATTGGAATTGGAATTTTAATGTGTTAAATGATTTTTGGTCAATCTTTCCTTGAAATTTGTCGTGGGGAGGGGAAGGGGGGCACTTCTATCATGAACTGGAATACCCACCCCATGGAAAGTCTGTAATCAGGCCTTTGGATATGCATTCATTCTTTCAGAAATGTTCAGTCACATTTCCTGAAAATCTCTTTTTATCGCTCTCTTTGTGTCTGCCTTTTCTCTCCATGTCATTTCTTTCTTGTTTATTTTCTAACTTTTCAATCAATTTACCTTTTCTTTTTTTTCTTTTTTTTTGTTTTGGATGAAGTAGGTTTTAGGCATATGTTTAATTGTTTTTGTTTTAATTATTTTCTGCTTACCTGTTGCAGGTTGTCGCTTAATGGCTGTGAAAGTGCAGCATCCTGCGCCTGAGTTCAGTGGAACAGCTGTGGTGAATGGACAGTTCAAAGATATCCAGCTGTCCGACTTCAAAGGGAAATACCTGGTCCTTTTCTTCTACCCTCTGGACTTGTAAGCCAGTCATGATCTCGTCCTTTATAAACTAGGCCAGTCACTTTGTTTTTAGGTGGTCATAGTATGTGAGTGCATGTATTCATTTTCATAGTATTGCAAATTTTTGTTTGATTCTAGTCAGTGAGAGGGTCTGAATATGTGTTTATATTCAATCTTATTGAATTTATATATACAAATTTTCCTGTGATTGACTTTAGGAACAGTTTTAAGCAAAATCATGTTTGTATTGATTTGATGTTTCAACTTCTTCTTTCTCTGCATGGAATTTTGAGTGCTCTTTGTTTGGAAAGAATGTTATTAGAGCACAGAAAAGCAACAGGCTTATCCTACAGTCAACAGATAGATGGGGTTCTATAGCAGTAAAGGGATTTGTTGTTAGTTAAAGGATCCAGTTAAATAGTTTGTTTGCAGTCTTCTATCTGTCTCTTCTTTTGTATGCAAATACCTCAAGTTCTGCAGCTGTCACGCTCCTTAAGGGAGTGTGAAGAAAACCCCACCCATACCCACTCTATCTAACTTCCCGACAACAACAAACGCAGAACACAGAGGAGAAATTTCCAATCTTTACTATTCAATTTTGATGGTAATGAAAATCAACAATCAAAATTTAACAAGGCAAAACCAACGCACCAAAATACACTTCCTCACGCTCACAAAAATCTTATATAGTAAACAACAACAACAAAAATAATAACAATGCAAAAATCACACGCAAAAAAATGTACAAGCTTTCACACCCACATACAACCGCACTCTAATCTAAATATTATATATCAACTCTAATTTAAGGTCCTGTATTTCTCACAAAACAGTTTTTGAGTCCAAAAATGAATTAAAAAGAAACACGCAAAAAACCACACACCAAAAGAATCACTTTCCTGACAATACGATGTGAAGACGAAGCAGACGAAGAAGACGTGCTGAAGACAAGGTACAAGGAAGGAACTGATGACTGGAGGTCGACAGGAACTGGTGACGAACAGGAACTGGTGGTAACGGAAACCTGTCACTGGAACTAATATGGCGCACTCCTGCACCCCAACCGACGTGACTAGACGAACAAGTGACAAACAGTGACGAAGAACGAAGAACAAAGGCAGGAACTGGAGAGCAAAACCTCCTACGAGGCGTAGGCTCTCTCCTGCCTCTCGAACGGAGCCAAAACTAGATCTACGTGGCGCCCAACAGCTAAAAAACTGGCACGGCGACCACGTCCTCCTGCTCAGCCTAAGCCTGCAGCCGCTCCGCTCATCTGACCGTTAGATCTACTCTCGCTGCGGAAATTCTCGAGAGATCTCGCCTAAGCCTAGATCTATACGAAGAGAAAAGGAAATGAACATAGACAGCTATACACACAGAAGTAAGTGCAAAAATGCATGCACTGGACAACTAGCCACTATACACGTAAAACGATCTATTAAAAGAAATATGCGAACCGTGACAATGCCCCCCCTTAAATTCAAACCACCTGGTTTGAACTGTAACCAAGACACGGTGCGCATAAGAAACATCGCATCACCATGTACAACACCAACAATCCAGTGGCAAGTGCCACGGCAAAAAAGTTAACACTGTGACAAGAGACTTGTTGTCAACCAGACCTAACGAATATTGATTCCAGTGACAGGTTCCTCAACCTACTTCTGGCCTCCAAGTTAAACAAAATCCCTATGAGAATAAACCCTTCACAGTACCAACTTGCCAAAATGAATAGGTTCAACTACCTCGAGAAAAACAATGGGGAATGGTAATAAGTTAGTAACACAGATATATCCACACTCGCACACAAGGGAGCCACTTAAAAAACTGGTTCACTTACAAAAATACTTGAATTCCCAACCAAAAACAACATCTAAGTACATTTTTTCTAAAACATCTATGTCACCAACACATTCTACTACTACCCTGGGAAAATGGCCAAGGACATCTGCCCCAACACTTCCTCCACCAGGAATGGCATGCGTTGCGTCTTTGAACGGTCGCACTTGCAGTGCCCTTCCTGTCAGTTCTCCCCTGATGGACTCGCCGCTTCTGGAAGGGTGGAGAATTGCGAGATTCCTTTGAATGATGGAATCTTTCCCCAGAAGGAACCCCAATGACTTTTCCCTTCATCTTCTGGCACATTTCACAAGATCGCACAAATTTTCTTATATCAGCGCACATCCCCGGCCAATAAAAATGGTGAAAAATTCTTTCACGCGTCTGGCTGGCCCTCAGATGACCCGACATAGGAGCATCATGCCCAAGCTGCAGTACTGAAGAGCGAAGGTCCTTCGGTACGCAGATCTGGGTGGAAGAACTGCAGTGATTTTTGAAGGTTCGAACCAATACCCCTTGCTCGTACTGGTACTCTACCTCGCCAGACCCTGTACTTTGAGTTATGCCTTTTCCGGCCAACTCCCTTGCCTTCTGCAAGCTGGGATCCTGGCTTTGTTTGCTTGCCAACACCTCATGAGTCACTTGCAATTCTAAGCCTGGGACAGCCAAAGGCGAATGAGGTTTGGATTTCTGAGTAGCCTGGGCCCTAGTTTCTACTGCTCCAACAATCTGGGGATTTGCGTATACAGGTACTCTCATGATCGTGCCATCAACTCCCCATGCTGAATTGCCAACGAGGACATCCATGACCGGTGCCTCCATTACGGCTACATCAATTTGGCCACAGATGAATGGGGACTGGAAGTCAACCCTGGCAATGGGTAGCACAGACGAGCATTTGGACTCTGCCAGCACAACCCGTACAGTAGCTCCGGTGAATGAGTGAGGGGAGACCAAATGTCGAGCAACCACAATCATGTGAGCTCCAGTGTCTCGCAGTCCTTGCACAACCTGACCATTCACCTTTGCTTCGCAACGGGGAGTGTATGTTTTGGCTGCGCATGGAATGCACAAGGTAGGGGGAAGCCTCGAAGGTTGTTCCTCAGAATACTCTGGCCTAATCACTGCAGAGACTACTTTCAAGTGCCTGCACTCCTTAGCGACATGGCCTGTCTTCCCACATCCATAACAAAAAAGTGGCTGACGGCCCTCACCTCTGCTTGATCGCACTTTGGAATGACCCTCTTGGGTAGAACTACCTGCAGCCCCAGAAGTTGGCTGTGACTTAGTCTGGCCTGGCCTCAACTTGGAACTATCCTGAGTAGGTACCCTCTCGCCAATCACTGAATCAAACTGACCCTGCTCAATTCTCCTGTCTGAACCTCTTGAGGCCTTGAGCTCTGCCTCAGCTAACCTGCCCGCTCTTTTTGCATTGGCAACTTTTGTTGCAATGCGAGCAACATCTTCAGCTCTACGAGGTTCCTCCTTCTGGACCTCAACAACTAGCTCAGGTGTCAGAGTTGATAGGAGCTGTTCTTGCAGGAATAGATCTTTAATGTCGTGGATACTGTTTTCATCTCGGCTACTCGCCAGACACCAGCGAGAGAGACATGTCTTCAAACGGGATAGAAATTGTTCGAATGTCTCTTCACTAGTCTTGCGCATGGATCGGAACTTTTTCCGATACGTATCCGCATCTAGGCGAAACACCCGCAAGAGAGTAGCCTTCAGGACATCATACATCTGCACATCTTGGGGAGAGAGACTCAGACACACATCTCTAGCTCGACCCTGCAGTAATGTAAGCAGATGGGCTGCCCAAGTGTCCTGCTTCCACTTATTTAGTCCTGCAATTCTTTCGAAATGGGTCAGAAATGAATCAAGGTCATCCTTCCCATCGAAAGGTTGGATATTAAATTGCTGGGCGTTGCGGACTGAAATTTCTTCTTGTTTAAGCTCCAGCTTTCTTTCAAATCTTTGTCTTTCCTCCTCTTTGTCTGCCTCTCTGTAACTCCTCTCTTCCTCTCTTATGCGCCTCGACTCCTCCCTATCCTCAATCCACCTGCGTCTAGCTTTCTCTCTTTCTTCTAGACGCCTGGCTTCCTTCCTCTCCTCTAACCGCCTAGCCTCTTCTTTGTCTACCGAGTCCACAATGAACCGAGCGAGTACTTCCCCCGACAAGCCTAACTCCGAACCCAACCTGCGGAACTTGGCATAAGGATCTTCAGGAAAAAAAAACTCACCTTTGGCCTCACTCGCAGGGGAGTCAGAGAAATCACCCTCCAGTTGCTCCTTTACCCAACCTGACAGCCTTTCTTTCTCAAAAGCTCCAGGAGAAGGAGACACCTCGTCCCTTTTCGAGCCTCGGGTCTTTGGCCCTGGAGTGGCTGGCATACTGGCATTTCTGCGGGTCGACATTTTTTAGAACTTGGGGGGGGGGGGGGAGACAAACAATCACTCAGTTGGGATTAGCTGGCTTATAACTTGCTAGGCTAAAAATCATAGAAGGAAGTAGTAACCAAAAAAGGTTTTACATCACAGGGTTTAAATCTCAAAGGCACTGATTTTTAAAAGATTAACCACTGTGACTGACTACACCCCATCAGAGGAAAAATAAATAATTAAATAACCCAATGACTTTGGGTTTAGAACAAACCAAGACGCACGAGACAAAACACCCACCCCACAACCAACCTAACTATCCTAACATTTACCCCGCATCTCCACCATTGTCACGCTCCTTAAGGGAGTGTGAAGAAAACCCCACCCATACCCACTCTATCTAACTTCCCGACAACAACAAACGCAGAACACAGAGGAGAAATTTCCAATCTTTACTATTCAATTTTGATGGTAATGAAAATCAACAATCAAAATTTAACAAGGCAAAACCAACGCACCAAAATACACTTCCTCACGCTCACAAAAATCTTATATAGTAAACAACAACAACAAAAATAATAACAATGCAAAAATCACACGCAAAAAAATGTACAAGCTTTCACACCCACATACAACCGCACTCTAATCTAAATATTATATATCAACTCTAATTTAAGGTCCTGTATTTCTCACAAAACAGTTTTTGAGTCCAAAAATGAATTAAAAAGAAACACGCAAAAAACCACACACCAAAAGAATCACTTTCCTGACAATACGATGTGAAGACGAAGCAGACGAAGAAGACGTGCTGAAGACAAGGTACAAGGAAGGAACTGATGACTGGAGGTCGACAGGAACTGGTGACGAACAGGAACTGGTGGTAACGGAAACCTGTCACTGGAACTAATATGGCGCACTCCTGCACCCCAACCGACGTGACTAGACGAACAAGTGACAAACAGTGACGAAGAACGAAGAACAAAGGCAGGAACTGGAGAGCGAAACCTCCTACGAGGCGTAGGCTCTCTCCTGCCTCTCGAACGGAGCCAAAACTAGATCTACGTGGCGCCCAACAGCTAAAAAACTGGCACGGCGACCACGTCCTCCTGCTCAGCCTAAGCCTGCAGCCGCTCCGCTCATCTGACCGTTAGATCTACTCTCGCTGCGGAAATTCTCGAGAGATCTCGCCTAAGCCTAGATCTATACGAAGAGAAAAGGAAATGAACATAGACAGCTATACACACAGAAGTAAGTGCAAAAATGCATGCACTGGACAACTAGCCACTATACACGTAAAACGATCTATTAAAAGAAATATGCGAACCGTGACAGCAGCCATTCACTACTTTTGAGTATGCTGTTTTGCAAGTTTTAATTCTTTAAATTTTTTTCAACTGTTACTCAGTTTTGATAGATATACATACTTATTTATGTACAGATGCAGATTATGAGATGTTTAATTGTGCACAGAACATAGGTACAACTACAAGTAGATGTACATGTGTGTGTGTGTGTCATAGAATAATACATTGTAATTAAAAGTATGTACTAGTACATTATATCTATGAGACACTGCTTGTTTTTAATCCATAGATATCACCAACTGTTTGAAAGTGCACTTTTAACAGGAAAACTTTTAAAATTATCAACTGTTTTGATTTGTAAATCTATCACTATCCCATGGTTTTGTAACTCTTTGTACAGGTAAATGGAAAGTAATTAATTACGAAAAGAAAATGCCAGTTGGTCCGTGATGTGTTGTTTTGCAGTACGTTTGTGTGCCCCACGGAGCTGATAGCATTCAGCGACAACATGGCCAAGTTTGAGGCCATCAACACCGCTGTGGTCGGCGTGTCTACAGACTCCCACTTCAGTCACCTGGCCTGGATCAACCTGCCCAGAAAGGTAGGACGTGAAGTCAGTGACCTTTGCTTGTGTAGTCAGTGATCTTGCCACTGGAACTTCTCTGTTTTAGAGATAATGAAGTATTTTGAATTGAATTATGCATGCATACCTGACCCACCTGCCTGGAGAGGTCAGATATGCAGTCAGTTTTGGGGGAGGTTATTTTGTGTGTTCCTCAGCTACAGCTCTGAGGTTCACCAATGGTTAGATTTTTGTGAATCTGACCATTTCCCCCATATCCCCCCATATAGGTAGCTGCATTCGGACTTCAGGGATATGTGTAGTCAGTGATCTCTGCTCTTATGCATGCACACCTGATCGATTTGTGCTGGAAAGGTAGGATGTGTAGTCAGTGATCTCTGCTCTTTGTCGTACGCATACGTGACCTACCTGTGTTGGAAAGGTAACATGTGTAGTCAGTGAGCTCTGCTCTTATGCATGCATACCTGATCCACCTGCTGAAATATTGCACAATTCAGTTCAGCTCATTTCAGTTCAGTTCAAATACTTTCATAATAATCTTACAAACAGAGAAATTCATGTGGGTTACAAGCCATACATAAAAACAGTAAGCAGAATAAAACCATTTATCACAGAAAAACACAACACAGTATCTGAACATTAGCATGCACATATCACAAAAAATGAAAGTAATCAAACATCAGCAATACCAAAGCCAGTCATAAACTAACCAGTAGTACAACAACTTCTACAACAACATAACATCATACCAGACTGTTTTGTAATGTGTTTGTGTTATACTTTGCAGGAAGGGGGACTGGGTGGAATCAAGTACCCATTGTTGGCCGACTTCAACAAGAAGACGTCCACAGATTACGGAGTGCTGGTAGAAGATGCAGGTGTAGCACTAAGGTATGGCTGTGTGGATTTGTTAGTGAAAATATAGTAGCCCTAAGGTATGGCTGTGTCTGTGAATTTGTTAGTGAAAATATAGTAGCCCTAAGGTATGGCTGTGTGTATTTGTTAGTGAAAATATAGTAGCCCTAAAGTATGGCTGTGTGTATTTGTTAGTGAAAATATAGTAGCCCTAAGGTATGGCTGTGTGTATTTGTTAGTGAAAATATAGTAGCCCTAAGGTATGGCTGTGTGTATTTGTTAGTGAAAACAAAGCAGCCCTCCTTTTTTTTCAAGTGCTTCAGATTTTACTGTAGGTTTTTTTTTTTATCTGTGTATAAGATTATATACAAAAAATGTGTATTATATTATCATTTGTTTGAAAGCAAAAACAAGTTTGTCTAGACAGCATGTGGGTGTGTGGGTGGGTGGGCAGGTGTGTGTATGTGATGCACATCTACCACCACATATCCCACAAAACAGTATAAAATCATCAGTGATTATATTTGTAATACTTGATTTATCATTTGTTCACCTTTTTAAAGCAGTTGTATTGTTATCAATACTAAAATTTATAATTGTGACTGTTCACAGAGGGCTGTTCATCATTGACCCGAATGGCGTGGTACGGCAGGTGACCATCAATGATTTACCTGTCGGCCGATCGGTAGAGGAAACACTTCGACTGGTCAAGGCTTTCCAGTTCACGGATCAGCATGGAGAAGGTAGGCAAGAAGCTAGTTTGTTTGCTTTGGGGGATAATATTTTTTCTTTCCTTTTTGTTTTTGGTCTGGGTTTTTTTTTTATTGGAAGTGTACTCTTGACACACTTTTGGACTTAAAGTATTTTTTTTATCAAAGATCTGTGTCATCTATACTTAGGCGCTTACACATACACACCGACTAGTGCTACTGAAGGTGAAAAGACATTAAATGAAGGAACTAAAACACACACACACACACACACATACATTTACAGATGGCGCACCCACCCGCAAAAGAAAAAAAAAAAAGATAAAGAAGATAGAATGTTTATTTGTGTCACAGTTTGACAGTGTTATACAAAATAAATCCTCTTGAATTCAGTCCTTACCCTTCAATAGAAATGAATGAATATTTGTGTGTGCAGTTTGCCCCGCCAACTGGAACCCAGACTCGAACCCTGAGACCATCAAGCCCACACCAACACAGTCCAAAGAATACTTTGAAAAAGTCAACTAGGAGCTGGACTGGACACCCGATGGACAGAGAATGTATGACTATGAGGGGTTGAAGTTTGCCAGTTATTGGTGTGGACAGATTTCTGTGTGGTACTGAGAGATGTAGTCAGTTATTGGATAAACAGATTATATTTTGATTGTCCTGTAAAAACAGGATTTTTTGTTTTTAGCCTTGCATTTGATTAGTCAGGTATGATGTGGTTTCCATGTAGGATTTTTTTTGGGGGTATAATGGTTGAAAGAGGGAATGAGTTGTATAAGGTTTCTTGCCTAAAAATCCTACCAGCTGCTTTGCCTTTCCTCGTCTTCCTCATTTCATAAGCTCCTAGTCCACTGCCTGCCTAATGCTCTCTTTCTCTTTGTTTCTGTGTGTTTTGTCTGTCTCTCTGTGAGTTTCATTTGATGGTAATCCAGGCTTTTATTTTATTTTATTTATATTATTATTATTTTTTGTTATTTTTGTTATAATTTCTTCTTTTTTTTGTTTTTTTTTTTTTGTTTTTTTTTTTTTGCTGCTTAATTTCTGTGATGCTTCTGCCTTGCTATTCCCATGTTATTCATTTAATTTTTTCTGCCTGGCCCATGCCTGTGTTTGCCAGCTTGCATCTTTAGGGTCAGAGTCCTGTCTGTTCTTTGTGAAACAGTTCATGATGGAGTGACTGCTATTTTTTTTGTTGCAATATATTGCTGCTGCTTTGTTAGCACTTCACTTTACCCAGCTGAATTTTGGGGGAGGACATGTACATATACTTTGTCTGTGTTTGTTATACTCAAGAATACTTAAATTTCCCCAGTCGAGAAATTATGAGAGACATTTTAAGATTACACAGCATGCACACAGTACTTGGAGATGGATACTTATTTGTTTCTGTTACAAAACGAAGAAATCTTTGTTTTCATGATTCTTATCCATTTTACTTTTCTTTTTTTGTAATTGAGGAAAGATAAAAGTGTTAAATGTGAATTTATTTTAGATGACTTAACAAATGCCTTAAAAGATGGCAACCATAAATGAGTTAACTCAGAATACAAATTATGTTCCCCTTCTTCCCAGCATTTTCATACTTCAGGCCATGTTTTCATGCTTATCTCCCCTGTAGAGCTTTTCTGATTTAGATAGATATTATGGCTTCATATCAGAAATTTGTCATAAGCCTAACAACTGTTTCAGTTTTGTGTATCATATCGAACCATGTCAATGGGTGAATGTGCATGCATGCATGCATCTCTTACACACACACACACACACACACACACACACACACACACACACACACACACACACACACACACACACACACACACACCACACACACACTGTTGATAAGTCCATGAAACTCGTATTTTGCTTATGGAAGAAAGATTCTAATAAAATAAAATTTAAAAGTTATTTGTTTTATTTATTTATTCTTTTTTATTTTTTATACCACTTTATGTCAAAGCAGATTTCTCTGCATGAAATTGAGACTGCTCTCCCCAGGGAGAGCAATTTGTCACAAGTGCAGCGCCACCCATTATATTGGTGTTCATCATGTTCAACGGTTATGTTTAACATTAAATTCTGTGTATTTAACTTAACTGACTTATTTTCAACCAATAATTTTTCAAGAAAATGCAGTACATTTTTTAAAGGCTTTGACAATGACCAGTGATAATGTAGCTATTGTGTATTGAACAGGATTGAGAAATATTGATCTCTTTGTTGTTGCTTCTATTTTGCTATGTATCAGTATTATTTTGTATTTACAGATTTTTAAACGTGTTGATTATTCCAGATGTTAGTGACACTCCATTTTGATCAGACATGTCTAGTTTTGCATATCAGCAGATTTCCATGTGTGTGCTCTGTGATTTCTTCTCCTTTGTTTTCTTTTTTAGTTCTTCAAGATGGGTTCATAAACCTTGTCTCGCCTAGTTTGACAGTGCAAGGAGCTTTTAATTCATGCCGATGCCACAGCCAAATGGATCAGAGCGTTTTACTTCCTTCCACACTGAGGGTCCAGAAAGTCTAGAGTTTGAATCTTGGCTGTAGCATCTGGGGAATTAAAGATGAGGATTTTTACAATCTCCCAAGTCAGCTTCAAGTGCAGACCTGCTTAGTGCCTTGATTCCCTTCATGCATACAAAAGATCAAACAAGCATGCCAAAGATTTAGTAATTCTTGTCAGCGTGTGGTAGGATATGGAAACATGAACATATCCAGCATGCACACTGTAGGCGGACATGGGTGGGTTCTACCAGGTTCAACTACATGTTCATGCACAGCCTGAAAACTGTAGTGCAGTGCCTCAACAACCCCACAGAGAGTTGAGGGTCTAGAAGAAGGAAGGAAGACTGCTAGGAAGCTGCAGGAAGGAAGCAGACCTTTCATGGGATAATTGAAGTTTTTTTGACTTGACTTAACTTGGCAGAGGTGTGGTGAACCCACTTGATGGAGTTGATACAGCTAGTGAGAATGGCTGTGAGAGTGCTGAAAATATTTTTTTATGCTTATATTGGCAGAGTCATGTTGCTTTTTCCTGGCATTTATCTTAGTCAGTTGTTTTTACAGATAACCTGTACTGAAGTCCAGATGCCTTAGTCAATCAGTCATTCATGTTTTTGTGTGTTTGCTTATTTCAGGTTTATTTTTTTGGTTGTGTAACCAGTTTCATTGAATTGTTGACATGTTGATGAGTTAATTCACATTTATTCCTCTGTATCCTATTCCAGACAGTTTAGTCACTAATCAGGTGCTTGATCTATAGATACCTCAGGTTCTACAGTTAAATGTTTGTCACTTACCATTTTTTCAGTCTTGAGAGTTACACTTTTCTTTACAGATTTTTCCCACCCTGGATATATCTCCTCTAGTCTCTACCATGCTTGAGAAGAAATGTTGGCCTATTTTGTGTCTGTTGAATAGCTCTAGCTCTCGGTTCCATTCCCTCTGAGGATTTTTATCTAATGCTGTAAACTAAAGAGGAGGAAACTGGTGTGGTTTGGTCACATCACACATTACAGCTCTCCTACCAGAACTATCCTGCAGGGGACACTTGAGAGAAGTATACACAGAGGCAGTCAAAGGAACTCTGGACAAAGGGTGGACTGGCCTTGACATGGCAGCACTGCTGCAAACAGCTGAAGCAGATCATCCACAAGAAAACTGTTGACCAGCATGTCACCCATGTTCCCCTCCCATCCAATCATCTAGGTCATGAAACTGATGATGATGATCCTGACCCTAATGATGTAATGATCCACAAATATTGTGATGATGTTGACAGAGAGAGACCATGATGGGTAGAAGATTTCAACCACTAAGTGCCATCTTGGCTTAAAGAGTGTCTTCTTTAAAAGCAGTAGGGGATCATTACAGGAATTCTGGACAACAAAAAGTCTTTAGAAAGTAACCAAACATTCTTGGCCACTGGTTCTTAAAAATCAGAAGAATAGAAAAAAGATCAGAGAAGCACCAATGATAGCCAGAGAGCTCTTTATTCAAACAATGTTGAGTTACCTCTGGCAAATACTTATCTGAGAATGTTTGCATCACATAAGCAAGGGCACAGACATGTGGAACCTCCGGATGTAGACCAGTTCCATCAGTGCATTTGGTAAATTATAAAGATCATGATACTTAGAGGAACAGATCTTTCTAGAGCTATTTATGAAACACTGAAGGGTCACATTTTCTTCTCATTCATACAAAGATGTTGGAAAAGTGGAGGGTTTTTTTTTTCACAGTGTTATTATTGTTCTGGACACTGTTGTATATTTGAGTG